>JAULCA010458973.1:0-11953 GCA_032360845.1 Crassadoma gigantea | reverse complement strand
ATTAGCTACTTATTTCATTTTGTAAATTGATGTTTGTAATTTACTGGACCGCAACGTAACACTGGAAAAACTGAATAGGAAGTAATAGACGGACATGGATTCTGGAAAGGATGTCATAGTATTATACGTATTTAGTTAATGATTAAATACAACTATGTTATCATCTTGATTGCATAATGCCATATTTTGTTATTGTGAAGTTGTCATTTTTTCAGACGTTTGGTATACACAGAATTATTATGTATAGGCCCAGGCTTTTTTTCTATGGACGCTACGCCCCTGGTAAGAAAATAACTGTGGTACTTTCTGGGTCATAAACTGACCAGTCAGTGGTAATGTATCCAACTTTTAGACAAATGTTGCCATAACCATTAGCTAAAAGGGCGCAGGGAACTTGCTGTCAAGTCAATCTGGCCATCCAATCCCAAAAGCTGACACCATTGACTTCTGACAAATTTAACAGGCCATTAAATCACAAGCATGAAGGGCAACTTTGTCTATATAGTGAACATTTCTTAATAACATAATATACATCATAATTAATGAGAAGCTTGCATTCAATATTTGGCAAAAATCGATTTTACTAACGAAGGGCGAAACTTTGACTGGGCGAAAATTTCCCGGTATATAGTTTATGGTTGCCATCCTTGTCTTATTTGAATACAATTATATTTTTTGTGACTTAAAGATCGATGTTCTAATTATGTTCATGTTCAAAAGTGTATCGTGTTGCTTATTGTCACAAAGAAACTTATTGTTTGAAACATGTGACAATGCTCGTTTTTTACCTAGAATTTTATGGTGGAAACCGTAAATGAGGTAAAAAACAATAACGTTGGTCTTGTTTTCATTAAATTTTCAGTGGAATCCGTGTCAATCTTTCGTTGTTTATATTTTACCGTAGCTAAGTTTGAATGAAAGTTTTCTAGTTACTTAGGTAACCTCTTGCTGTTGTTTTAAGTTTAAAGGCATGTTGCACCAGAGTATATCAGTGTTCTGGTTCAGAAGAAATTCTTTAATGAAGTGGTCCCGGAACTCGATTTTCCAGACATCATTTTATGTTTGAATTAGCAAGTCATTTTTTGACATTGCGTTGCTATTAATGACAAATTAACTCCGCTATATTGAGAAAACAACATGGTTGTCGGAACGGAGCCTCATAGTAAAAAATATGGAGGCTTAAACAATGAAATCTTCGACACTGTTTATTGCCTGTTCTTCTATCTGAATGAATGCTATTCATTCGGTTTAAGGTGTTTTGTGTGTATTTGGGAAGGGGATGTCTAAAACAGAAAGGGGCTTGCTTGCATTATTTGTAGCATCAATTCGATTTTCAATGTGTCTAAGGGTTGCTTATTATCCTCAACGTCCTTTCCATAAACTTCTGTGATTGTGTTTGACTATATTCTCGCAGACAGTTCTCGAAACTGTCATTAAACTTCTTTTCTCCTTGACCTTTGGCTTGCTTAACTGCCAAACAACTATTTGTTAAAAGTTGTCATTTTTTCAAAAATACATAACGTTTTTGACGCTGATTCTTTTTTGCAGGTTGTTGACGTAACATTGTATATGCATATGCGATTTAAATATCAATTTAAGAGAACACACTGATTATTGCATTGCATTTCTTTTTTCAAGCGCGTTCATGGGCATAAAACAATAATGTAAAAAAAGACAAAGCAAGTAATATTTAAAAAATATAAAGAAATTTTATTAATGTAAAGTATAACAACCAATTGAAAATAACTTGAGTTGTAAAAACTATAAGTATACCTCTAGATAAAAACAAAAATGAAATGAAAAATCATAAATAGTTTATAAAAATATTGATCTATAAAATATGAAAGTTTTGACAAGTGGTATTTTTGCAAACCAGAATAGATTATGTTTCAAAAAATACATATGATAAGCAAAGATTATAACTGACTGATTTTCAATTACTTTATCACGATGACTTATACCGTAAAACCTACGGACTTGACATACAGCTCAATTTTCAAAATTGAAATGAACTTTTCTGTTTTGTTTTAGATGAACGATATTAAAACAAATAATAAATCATATAAAACATAATAGACATACGATATGACCACCAGGTTAGATGTTTTCAAGGATGAGGATTAATTGTTCTCTTGTACTTTATAAGTACTGAAAAAATATTTGTCCGGTCCACTGAGTATATTGACATGAAACATATTTGCATCTTTTGCTGCTTCATTACTACACATGTCAAAATGATCCTTTCCCCAACAATATACGGACAATGAAAATATCTTTATTAAAAACTGCAACACAGTGACTAATTAAAAATCATTACTAATAAATAAAGTGTATTTCATCCGTTCCACAAAATGGCTATATACTAAACTCGGAAAAAATATCTCTAGCACCTCGAAAATTGCAAGTTACGGGGGCTGTGCAGTAAATGGACAAAAGTAATCTGTTTTCTTAACTGTTACAGTGCAGTAACTAAAAACGCTGCATACAAATGTTATTACTAACAGATAAGCCACATTTGAGTCTGATTAAATCATCCCTGTTCACAAAAAAATATCCTCTTAACCCTGGAAAAGGTCTCTGACATTTCGTAAAGAGAGTTCCACACGACCTGGGAACTGAACATCTCCTCCATCGCCGATAACTGTGCAATTAGTATTTGTTGAACTTAATGACATGCCAGAACATTGCGTCATCACTGCGGTAAGATGAGCGATAAGGACACCAATAAGATGTGTTACCGTGCAGTCTTGTTGATTGGTCGTTTGGAAATTCGCACAACTCGCTTCAAAGTCATAATGCGGTCCCTCCAAATGGTATGTGTATCGCTGGGATACTTCCAATGATTGTATCACACTTGGTAGTCTGCTGAAGTCGAGATCGTCACATTGCGGGTTATCTCCATCCTTCAAATATAACATATCCTATTCAATAATATATTAATTCAGTGTCAGAGATGTTCATGGCAGTTAATTGAGGCCGTGTTTATCAACGTTATACTTTTGTTTTTGACGTTCCGTTAGAATACATTAAAGAAGAACATTACTTTTACAGCCTGACATGGCTTCTTATTGTACATTGTATGTAATGTGCTTACCATATTGAGATTTTCGTTTTCGAAGAAATCCCACTGTATACTAAGATTCCTCTGGAAAAAAAAAATCTGAACGTTACTAAAAATAAACATATATTGTAATATTATTGCAATCGAACACCTGAACCCTTATGATAAAAGAAAGCGATGGCTACATTTTAGTCCTTTTTCATAAAATCACTGCATGACTTCAAATTATATTTCCGTGATGAAAGTTGCTATTTAACATAGTTTCTAGCATGTTTAAGTCATGGAAGAGCATTGTCATTCCTATTTAGATGGTTTCAAACGGCACTGAATTAGACGCATGTTATTATTTTTGTAGATTGACAATAAGGAAAATGATGATAAAGTCACCTTTACAATTACAATTTTGAAATATATTTTTTGAGGTGACAACAAAAGAAGTTGATATTTTTGTAGATTGACAATAAGGAAAATGATGATAAAGTCACCTTTACAATTACAATTTTGAAATATATTTTTTGAGGTGACAACAAAAGAAGTTGATACCAGCGATAGGGGAGTTGAATGATCTTATCAGAATAAACGATTAGCCATCGGGTTCTCCTGATCGTACTTTCCTCGTAGATGAATATGTTTAATTGTATCCAAGTAAGAATTTCCTTGTTTTGAGTTTAAACAACTTATAATGAGGTCAATCATCTATATTGAAGATATATACAATCTAACTAGACTTACCCAAGGTTCCTGTGTTTTATTTAGGTCTATGACTGCCATACTAATACCATTGTTGTCGTCCAACGCCCTCGTTGAAACCCCTTTCAGTGTCAGATATAGCAGTATTGTTACTGCGGCCAGTTGTAAACCTGTAAAAACATCAACAAACATGGGTTACTTTAGTTTTGGGTGAATCTACGTTTGTACGATTTAAGAAAAAAATAAATAGAAGAAATTTTAGCCCAAAGCGTAACAAATAAAAAAACTTGACAAAAATAAACCTTAAATAAAATGATAGCGTTTAAGTACACAGTAGCAATACACATAGCCCTATTTAGGCATTCTAACTTACAAGAAGGTGCACTCTTCAACATAATGATTGTTGTTAACATTGACAAACTACTGAAACATCGTCAAATATATATTGCACTAAGGGATTTTCCAAATGAAATAGCACGTATGTTAAAGTAAAGGGAAACTTTTCCGGGTTTTAAATATAAATATAATACGTGTGTGTATATATTTAATACGTACATTATAAGTATACTGATGTGTAACTGTTTGATATCCAAACGGATATTGTCAAATGATAAAATGTTGATGAGATATATTTTGGAAATCTTAAAAACATTGTTAGGTAAAGAAATCGGAAGAACGTTTTTTTTTGTTGATAAAAATATGCAATGACTGTACTGTGACTCGCGCAGCACATGTTGTGTACATTATGTACTCTTGGAGACTATCCCTAAATTTATGTTCGATAGAAGTAACAACCCTGAAAGTGTATATATAACATACAAAAACAAAGTGTAAAATGTGACAAAAGAAGGATACAAAATGTTTAAATCATAACATTTTGTAATATATAAGTATATAGGGGGAAAATACTATATGTGAAATGTTTATAAGTAAACATATATTTTTTATAATACAAATATTCAGAGAACAACTTTTATACCCGTCTGCTCTTCATTAAAAAAGTTGTATTAAGGGTATTTCTCTCAGCTATTTACCTTAACCTATTATCACTTATTCCAAATAAGTGTATTTTGATGTTGTTAAAAATATACATGAGTTAGAAAATTGAAGCAATTAAAGATTACCTTAAGAAATAGCCGAACAAGATTGATGGACGATTTATTCATAAATTCATTATCAAATAGTAAAAAACAAATCAAAGGAAAGAAACAGCAATTGGAAATAAAGTTGTGCAAACCTGTGCTTTTGGTAGGCTATTTTGAAGATGCTGTACAAAAATATAAAAGGAAAACATGGCAAGGTATTTTCAATAACATTTTTAGAGATGATTGGATGGTTGTTTTATGCTTCGTATCGATTAAAGAAAGATATTGACTGGTTGCAAAGGCCCTATTACCATGGATTATAATTTGTGAACCGCTTTCCACGAACTGTGTTGTGATAAAGCGGTATATAAAAACCTCTAATTTGTAGTATTACTATCATTTATGCTATTGTTTGTGATAAATGTTTAATATTAGTTAAACTGGACGTTCATTACGACGGAGAACGACACTACAGAGACAACAAACTGTGCATGATGATTTAAGACTTTTACATGCTAACGAACATTTCCATCATTGCGCTTACAATAAATTCAAGGCTATCTCTATATACCATATATATTCTTCAGATATTGTTATAAGAGAAACCAAAGAATCCGAGTTCATGAAATTATTGAAATCCGGTCTGAATAGTTCACAATTAATGTATTTTCATTATTTTCATTAGACAATTATCGTGAAAGGGAGAAAGTTATTTCCTGTCCTTTGTATAGTTTGTGACGTCATAATATTGACGACGTCATTATTTTATGTGCACTCTTCAAATTAAACAGTCTCCAGAAGACCTTTATAAGAGGTGAAATATTTAGAGACGGCACCACTGTTTTGTTAATTTTTTTTCACAAAGTATATAAATTATATACAAATAATAAATATTTAATTTGGTGCGATTCAACAAGTTCACATTAACTTTCAATCTTTTAAGCATCGTTATGATGCTTTGATTAAGATAAAATACAAGCGTCTTAAGGTAACATGAAAATATTATATGCAAAACAAATGACTGTCCTTTCGATACGCTTTAATATTGCATTAATACTGTTTTCTCAAAACTAAGAACGTAAAAAGTTTGGAATTTAAAATTTTGCCCTTTATTTATTTTTTTTGCACATTTTATGATAAACATACAGACTATCTACATGTGCCTACTGGTTAGATAATATAGTTCGCAGTTATTGTAGGAATGAACCTGGTACTTTCTTAAAAGTATACTTTACTAATTACTGCCGATGTTCTTTATTTCGAGTCATCACAACATTGAATCACGCGAAAAGGGTTGAAGATTTAACATGATTACGCCCTTTTCCTACCCTAGACTAGCACAATGTTTTACTATAATTGTTTCTCCAAATCACAACACCTTGTAAATAGATTTCATAAACTAATCAGTAAATAGAATGTTTCTTTCAATACCTCAAATTCGTCTTTCTTCTTCTTCTTTATTATCCAATTGACATTTGGATGAGGGAGGAATTTTAATGCTGCTTACCAAACCGTGAAACAACAACAATACAGGTAACAACAGCAACAACAATAACAACAATGAATAAAAACAAAAGGATGAATGATATGGCAAAGAAAGAATTAAGTTTAAAAACATGGTTGAAAAAAGACCAGTCTTTGGAAATTGAACCAATTAACGGGACCTCCGTGTTTGGGTTAAGACATTCTACGACAGAGATATCATGGGGAGAAACAAATTACCTTGCCCATTTTTACTAAATGGTGTATCAGTTAATATATATTATAGGAAACGGTGACCTTCTTATTTTCAGATTATTTCTATAAAGTCTCCATCACTATGACGTTTTATAAAAATGTTTTATAAAGATATGTTTTATAAGAAATACGTAAGCTAGAACGAGAACAATGTATATTATGGCGGATTTCCATTTTTATTACAGTAACCTTATATCTTTTGTAGATTACAGCCATATTAAAACTAGTTATGGGAAGGTCTAAAGTAAAATATTTCTATATTGGGTAATTGTGAACTTGACTTATTTATGCGAAATAACGCTTATATTCGAAATTGTCCCATGTATGTCCAAGGCAAACACACCAGCCAAATTGCATGACAATCAGTTTATATATATGGCTGTTAGTTTAATGGTGACTTTCCATTTTAATAGCAGAGGCATTGACTTTAGTCTGATTACACTCATATTCAAGATATTCTAAAACAAAATTAAAAAAAGCACACAAAGACTTTTTTTAATTTTCTACTGTATATATAAGGCAAATGTATCTGTATTTGTGCACTTGTGAAAAACTGAAGTGTTTTGCCACATTCGAAAAGTAGAGGTCAGACAAAGCCGCACCGTCCTTTTACCGGGACGAAAATGCTAGGATTGCACTGTTGTGCATACCTTCTTGGGGGTTTGGACAATAAGTGTCCGCTTTCGGGCCAGCACTTTGTGCATTCCTCTGAAATGGTTGGGCCGTGGTAAATCCTCAGAGTCCCATGTATATAATGTAGATACTGTTTGTGTCCTTTTTTTCTTTCCTTTCCATCTGTCTTTTATCTTTTCTTTTCTTCCTCCTTTTTCTTTCTCCTTTTTTTATATAAAAACATTGATTCAGCATTTATTTTTGTCGACCATTTGTTGGCCCTGATGACTTATCTTGATGGTCCGTTAAGCATTGATAATGATAACAATAATTATTGTGAAAAGTGTTATATGTCCTTTATTCTTCCCCGGACAAATTAGCAAATTAAATAATCCTGAAAGTGGATTAACAGTGGTTACAAAAAACCATATATATGAAATAATTCAGATACATTACATAACTAAGATATCAGACATAAATAAGTAAATAAATACAAAAAACATTTTTTTTGATGAGTAAATGTATCAATGTCTAATGCTACTATTTTTAACTCCAGACCGCATCCGTGAAATAAGGTTGTGTTGGTTGTGTGTGTATATATGAGTTATAAGTACTTGATTTTATCGAATAGTATTTCCACTACAAAAAGTCAGGCCATATAACGTATGTATGCTACCGTAAATTAGTTCAACTTTTCACTTCCTCTAATGAAATCTGTAAAATTACGAAATCCACCAAGAAACTGTGATGTTTTACCACACCTATGTGAAAACATTCCCTTTTTCTTTTCAATTGATTTCGGTTTTCTTATCTAAATGATAGAAATATGATTGACGTCAGCAGACGAATTTCCTCCACCTACCTAACAGTAAGCTTACAGTATTAGGAAGCGGATACTTAACTATATGAATCCTCCTGAATCACTTAAGACACGATCGGTGCTATTCTTTGATAGCTTAATCATCTGATAAAATAATATTTAAAAATAAAACCGGGCTGGAAGTGTAGTATAGAGTATGGTGTCCTAGCTAATTGGAAGCCATGGTGGCCATCTTGAATTCCAAAATTTAACTTTGGCCATTTGATGTCAAGCAAAGCATATCCCCGATATATCAATTCCATAAAGTATTAACAAAATCAACATCATAAAACTCAAATTTAAAAACGTCAAGGTACTTTCCAGACAAGATATAATTGAATCCCATTATTCTGATAATTTTAATGCATATGAGGTTGATAACATTGCTTAGCCTGACCTTGACATATTGATGTTCGCAAAGGTAGCGATATTTGCTGTTGATGTAAGCACCAGTAAAAATTGCATGCCACCGGTGTTAATTTTTTATATAGATATCATGTTTCAAATGATATTCAAAATACCCATTAACAAAATTGCGATATATACCATTATATTTCATAAACAATTACAACATGTACAAAGAAATTACAAGGACTTTAATCACTTGACGTAAGATGTTTAAACTGGAAGAATTGGAAGTCAAGTGTGGCGGTAGAGCTGATGGTTTTCTGTTTATAATGTTTGAGCTATTTAAAAACGATATCCCTTCAACTTTAAATCAGAATTAGGTCATTTACGAGAAACAGATATTGTTTTGAAAATATGCTGAAACTAATAGAGAATTAGGTGTTTAAGAACATCACAGGTCTCTTTTTATGTGATACAGGAAATTTGATTTCGTTACAAATTTGGACATAATGTCTCGTCAATACTTAAAGTCACTATTTGTATTAGCCATTACATTATACAAAACATATCTAGTGATATCAAAGTGTTGGAGTGTTGTCTGTTCTACAAGGACGCGTCGCAGCACCCCTCCACCAGATTTTTCATTCTGGGCCTACCAGCTGTTTCCTAGCTCAGGCCGGTTCCTCGCTAGAAACCGTCACTTGCGGTTTGGGATGTTCCTAACTCTCGTCAGGTACATGATGCTAGAACCAGGTGGCGGATAGGCCCTGGTCAAAACACGTTGGGCGCCAACTGTAGCGTAGGTTTAAATGTATGAGAAGATATGTTTATTCTTTGTCGTGGACAAAAAACCTATGGAATAAATAAGCATATATATAATCACCAATACATCGTTCAAGCTTTGAAATAATTGGATATATAATGATGGAACATGACGAATGATTGTTATGTTTAAAATTATATTATTTCATACTGACACACATATCTACTTACTAGAAAACTCCAGAGTAAGGATCGAGTGACTGGATTGTACTCTCGATTGTTCCGTGTGTTACCATCGAGAGTACAAGTCAGAGTGAAGTAGGAAGACGGTGGTGGCTTGAATATGGACGGATGGTCCGTGTTGCACGTGCACATATATACATGCCTTAACACTGGCGTTAAGCGCGATTATTTTAAAGTTGTATTTGAGCACCTGGCTACATATATTTTAAGGGGGAGATGCATTGACCATTGGTGAAGACTTCAAGAGCAATAAGCCCCGTAACGCATTGTTTAGTGTCCACTGGCTTTATTTGTGAACAAACAATTAACTAGAAATTTATTTTCTTAAAAAAAGTGTTTTTGAAATTGATTATGGTTGCATTACTGTTGTTATTTCATAACAAAATATCACTAAATGTAGATAATTCATTTTTCTAATATATAAGGTATGGAAACTACCGCGATATTTCGGAAACTCTATTTAAAATCGACAAAAATCCTTTTTAGAAAACACGTGGGGGTAAACAATTTCACTAGGTTTTGAGACTTCGAAAGGAAAATGTAACTGCGTGTCTTCATACGTTGTATAAAGAAAAATCTGGAATGGACAATCTGTCACATGATACGTTTTGGTTAAATTGGTGTCATTACCAATGAATGCTTATGAAGAAAGCATGGATCAAAGGCAGATTCAGTGAAAAAATTAGGATTTCACACACTTAATTTACATCGTTGCTTATATCTCAACATGGTTGATTTTTTAAAAAAAACTGTTATATGAATCCACGATTCGGAAAATCTTCGCGGAACATCAATAAAACTGATATAGGTGTCTCAAAATGACAATATTTAATCTTATGCAACAACAGTTGTATCATAAAAATATGTAATATTGAATTTAAATGTTCAAAAATCATCAAACTGAAACACAGGAAGTTCTTCGACTTGTGCGTTTGCAAGAAAGTATGATTACACATACATATTTCTATTATGTTCGAAATCCTTATATATCATGCAATATATGCTGCATGTATTATCACTGAGCAAGTCGATCACAGATTATCAGTTTCCTATCCTCCTATTACACCTATTATAGTGTGCTTGCCGCGTGTTGGACGTGTCAGGTCTGCATTATTTCGCGTGGATACACGCAATTGTTTGGGGTTCGAAAACATTCTTGCTGTATGGACAACACGAGTATTTGCGAAATAAAACCATTTATTTTGTTCAACATATTTCGTTCCATGCATGTTTGTATCATTATTTGATTTATTGCCATTTTAATTAATTATTTTCGAACAAAATGCATTTGAAATGTATTGTTTACCTCCTGCCATCAGGCCCCGAAATTGTAACCCAGTATAAAGTAACTTGCGTGAATGTATGGAAACCTATACACGGAAAGCACTTCAAATTAGTCTTTGGAAAGAGAAAAAGGTCGAGTTCTTAAGTTTTATTTAACAACTGGAAGGCATTTTGAAGTAATGTACGTGTGTATGTATAATTTGTTTTCAGGTTGTACCCAAAGTGGCCTCCTGTGGTAACAGAAATCCAACACACTCATGTGTTAGTTAACCTGTGAGAACTGGCACTAATGAAGATGACAAATACTATGGTGTTGAAGGCAACATGATCAGGTAAACATAAGTTGACTGGCCGAGCGGTAAGTAGTCACATAAGTAGCCTAATCTGAGCTAGCTACTCAAACAAGTCAACAAGTATTTCAAGTCCCATCGTGGCAGAAGTGGCCAGATATCAAACAATTTGTGTTTGATATTCTCTTCGGATATTATAATTGAAGAAACGAACCAAAGTATACTTCCGCAGGCAATTTTCACACCTATTTTAAATTGTCAATTTCAACAACGAAACTGCTTATAACTGTATACTGTTTGATGTGATTTACTCGACAATCAATGTTTATGTTGATTAGGTATATAAGGCAAAAAACACTGTTTACTTACATAGATAATCAAATTATGGCCTCCTAGAGGGGAATTATTATATTTAAAAAACTTCTTTACTATTGTTAAATAGAAAAATATTTTGTTATCAGCATTGGTTTAGATATTTTACAACAATGTATATCCTCCACTAAATTTATTTGAATGAATTGAAGTCAAGCTAATTGAAATCTCAGATCATATTGCAGCTATTCTTTATAATGAAGCATATAAATAGTATCTAAACTGATGTGTTGTTGATTTATATTTTCAGACAACCAAGTCATATACTTGATAAGTTTCCCTGCAGCTATAATTTTACTGATGTGAAAAAATGCACCAATCATACTATGTAGATTCAATCCGGCATCCTAGACAACAAGATACATTGAACAGAAAGGCTCCTGTTTGCAGATTACAATACATCACATAAATTTCATTCACAAGGCAACTTAATTCTGTCCTTTTTGTTTTGCTTAGCTTTGTCAGTAAAGATAACTATTTTAAACATTGTTCAGTTAATAGTTTTGAATTGGGAAACACAATCATATATTATGAAAATAAAGTCTGCCAAGTTTTAACAATCTTGCTGAAAAACTAAAAGAACAGATATCTAGCCAAGACTCAAATGTTG
>JAULCA010458862.1:0-21385 GCA_032360845.1 Crassadoma gigantea | reverse complement strand
AAAATTCACGCATACACTACACGCATGCATCTTGCACGCAGACGAGGCCGTCCTTAAATGACCATAGCTGTTGATAGGACGTTAAACAAAATAAAACAAACAAATCCAAAAACTTGCAGATGTACTGCTGTTGAATATGCTGTTTGCTGAGAAACCTACAAATGTACCGCTGTTGAATATTCTGTTTGCCAAAAGATGCGCAGTCGTTGAAATAAATTGATGGATGAAGTGCCGTGTAATTACAAAGTTCTCTGTTTTTATTGTACCTAACAAGTCATAACACACATCCCCGCAAATACTTCTTAACGCTTTAGTTGATTGCATTGTATGCGCGAGTTAAGTGGTATTTTTGAACGCTTTTAAAAAAGGTGTTTTGTTTTGGTTATAGGAAGGGGTTTATCGTTACGTTTATGTTTTTATTGTAGAGTTCAGTTGTTGGATTGTAGTAAATATTTTTCACATACTTTCCCCATATCTTTAGATTAATTCTAATTTTAATACACTTGTTGATCAGGAAGGTGACATAAACGAACGCTTAAGGATTTTAGCTGATCCGAAGCTTATGTCGTACTGCAGCGTGCGTTCCTCGTGCGTCCGTCAACTTTTCCTTTAAGCGCTACTTGTCATGAATAGTTTTATGGAATTTTGTTTAATTTGGCCTTGAAAAAGAGGACTCAATTTTGTTTTAACGGCGAGTGTGTACCCTTTGGGTACAGATGAGTTGGTCCCAATAGGGAAATTTGAGGTTTTCATATCTAAAATCTGTTTTCGTTTGTACCATTGGAGATATTTTATCAAGATATTGTGTTTAGAATTTTCAGTTCAACAGCGAAATGTGATTTCACATATAAGAATATCATCAACAAAAAATAGTGATAATCGTAGCAGAAAGTTCTTTAATTTACAATTACAATTTACAAATTAGGTTTTCAGTACTAGTCTAAGACTGCTGTATGAATTTCTGGCTCATTATCTCAAAGCATTTTCATTTTGAAGGGTAAGTATTTAGAATACAGTTCTTGATAAATATCACTGATTGAAATATTAAGCATATCACTATTGACGTTATGTAGGCCTTAATGAAGTCTTATGCCTGGAGGGTTACTTAATTGCATTAGTTTATCACAAAATTTGACTGACAGCAAAATTAAATATTTAATTAATTAACTCTCAATAAAAGATAAAATAATTTATTTTTCAAATCCAAATATGTTTTTTTTCTTAATTTAAGAAAATGTCATTCAGGGCAAGTCCAGCATCATGAACATGAATTCACTCGAATTTGACACATACTCAACATTCAAATTTGATTATGAAAAAAAGAAAAATGGTGCTGATGTGGCAAGGATATTATAGAAGTTATGTAGCTAACGTAACCAACAGGTTCAGATGAGTGAAACTTACAATGTGGATATAAACCGTTTTAGTGTATTTAACCCTTTCACCCCTATGTAACTTTAGGTGACTCTACCATGCAGTGATATGGATGAGTCCATTACAAATGTACAGTCTACAGTGATGAAAGGGTTGAGGAACCACTTCGTTGATAACTGATATTTCTGGTACACCTAAATAGTTAGGCTTTCTTTAACTCATTCACCCTTGAAATTTCACAACGACCTATTCTAACCTTTGTAGATGAAGAGTTAAAATGTGTCTTCAGGGGTAAATGTATTGACTGATAGAGAATAAGTCAGATGTTTTAAAAGGCTTAAAGGTGGTAACTAAAAAGGTTTATAGAAATATTTAAAGTACATTAACTTGATTAGGACGTATTTAATAAAAGGCTGGACAAGCAAACAAATGCATTCTTGGCCCAGTTTTCAAAATCATGCTAGTTTGATGTGATATAAACACAAACATGTGAACTGCATATTTTGAGGGATACATTTTGTTGTGTATTGTATGTCTTCAGACAACAATGTTTTATCCTTCCTTGTGTAAAGGATCTCTTCTTTTTCTCATTTCTTCATTTCTGAAAATATTCTGCTTGATAATTTTTAAGCTAACAATACTTTAAAAATCTTGGCACCGAGTATATGAGGGATATTTTTCAAACTTCACATGTAGGTTCCAATCAATTTTGAGACAGATAGGAAAAACTAAATTGGCTGCCATATTGAATTTTGGCAGTTGAAGTTTGTTTTCGCTATTCCTTGAGAAGTACTATAGGGATACTTCTCAAACTTCACATGAAGGGTCCCTTTTGTCTTTTGTTGTGCTATATCAATTTTGAAACTGATCGGAAAAACAAAATGACTGACAGGCAGCCATCTTGGATTTTGGCAGTTGTAGTTTGTTATCGTTATTTCCTGAGAAGTACTGAAGGGATAATTCCCAAACTTCATATGTATGGTTCCCTTTGTCTCTTGATGTGCCATATCCATTTAAGACCAATCGGAAAAACAAAATGGCCAACAGACAGCCATCTTGGATTTGGACAGTTGAAGATATTTATTGCTATATCTCAAACATCATATTTAGGTTCTCCTTGGTGCCCATATAGTTTTGTGTTTTATCAAGAAAACAAAATGGCCGACAGGTGGTCATATTCGCTTTTTGACAGTGATAATTTATCAATTTAAGACAGTTCTTCTTAGCTCTTTTGTAGACTTCACATATAAATTCCCATTGTAATGAAATGATTAATAGGAAGAGGGAAACAAAGGAAAAGTAGAGAAAATATCAGTCATTCATAGGGCCGATAAAGAACATTCAATGGTGGGCGCCAAGATCCCTCTGTGATCTATTGTTTTCAGAAAAAGAGGCATTTGATTAATTTAGAATGCATATCATTAGATCAAACTATATATAAATGAAGTATATTTGATTAAATATTTAAACAATAGCATTTATTTATATAAATAACTATCTTTTGTAGCTGAAGTTGCATTAGTATCACTTACACAAAATACCATGCGTGCAGAAAGTTTTTTCTTACATTAAGTACACTTTTTCAGTAAAACAATAGTTTTGAGGAGCAGAGAATTTTAGTAATTAAAGGTTGGATTCTTCCTACATAAATCTCAAAACATACTTATAGTTGTTATTTATTATTTTGGTATTTTAAATGAGAATGATGAACTATATTTTCATTGAACTTTGTTGCACTGTGTATCTCAGACACTTTTCTGAATAATAATGAGTTTCAACTATTTTGCCTATGAATGCCAACTTAAAGCAGTTCAATACTTATGTTTACCATTTTTTTGTAATGTGTCCAGCTCACAAAAACTTTAACAACTCTTATTATTCAGCATTTAGACTAAATAGTGTAAGTATCGTGTATGCTTGTTCAATGAATGGCATTCAAAGCATATATGAATGCTAACTGAATTTGGTAGGGCTTTATAGTGGTATGGGCTATATAATGGCATTGCCGTACGATGGCAGATATTTTTGTAAAGTGTGCATGTGTAAGCCAGAATACAAGTATATTTAATGTGATAAAACTTTACATATGTGGTGAAATAGCACATTGTCAAAACACACAAAACTGCCTGCATTTAGTGTATAGTTTTAATACATTACATATAACGTGTTAACTTATGCGGTGCGTTATTGACACACTGTAGTAATACCGGGAATCAGTAAGAACTATGGGGGTCTGAGCTTCTGATAACACTAATTATAATGATCCTGTTTATAGTGAGTTTGTTGCATACTATATCAGAAACTTGTTCCTACAAAGAGGGCTGTTGAAAATATTTTATATTCTGTTACAATTAAACAATACTCAAGTTGACCACTGCATTCAGTTGTGACGAAATTGGGAGAAATCTGTTTTGAAATAGCGTGGACTTGAACTTTTTGATTGATTTTGAGGGTTTTACGTCTGCTATTACGGCCTTTCGGCCTTTCAGTAGACGATAAACATTTTAATGCAAAAACAACCCCATCAAATAATATTAACTTTCAAAAATCAAAAGAATATTAAGTGTTTGGTTATTATAGATTAAAGATATATTTACATATTTCTTTTCAACAAATCGGCGGAAGTTGAACGCTTTAAAGTATTTGTGTAAGCTGGAATTCTGGCCGTACCTTCACATGGTTTTCATGTCCAATTCCAATATCAAAATAACACGGGATTTCCTCAAAGAAAATGACCAAAGATATGTCCTTGGACTGATGATCGCTTTTAAACGTTTCTTTTTGCTTCCCTTTGCTTCTCTTCTCTGAAAAACCTTGTCTAAGTCATTTAAAGCGATATGTTTGTAAGTTTGAAGTGTTTATCATGATGCAATAGCATTCGACCTTTTTAATTTTATCTTAATTGAGTAACATTCGCAAAAATATGATGAAAAAAATCTTTAGTTTTTAAATTTTGATTGTTTGACCCCTGTGACCTTGAATTTACAATGTAGATCAAAGACATAAACCAGAACTCTGTATGTAGCCAAACATACATGCTATGTTTATGTTTGTGTCTAATATCAACTCGGTATGTGTCTTGATTACGGAGAGGAAGAGTTTTGAGTGGTTGGTTGAACATTTATAATTTTGGCGAGAAAATGAACATTTTCAAAGTGGCATATCTTCGGAATTTTTGATGCTATGACCTTAAAACATTCCACATACCTTCGTTAGACCGAGTTCTTTATAATGTAATGAAAAACTGTTTTTGAAATTTTGATTTTTGACCTATATTTGACCTTAAAGCGAGGCCTCAAACTTGACATACTTTCTGATAACATGTCATGGGAAAAAATTAGCCCTGACCAAGATCTACATCAATATGTAAGCGTAAATGCAGTACAACGAACGGTTTTAAAATTATGGTCGTTCGAAAAACGTTGAAAAACAATATCTATTTATAAATCTGTGACCTTGACCTTAACAAAATGATCATGAACGTTTAATTTTTTTCAGAGAACGATTACCTCTAATGCATAGTGAAATATGAGCGTTACATCTGTTTTCGTTCATGTGCTAATATGTTAACAAGATTTCTGGAAAAAATGACAATTAGAAGAAAAAACATTACAATTACAATAGGAATTTCCATCCGAAATTAAGTGGTAGCGAAAAAAAGTCTGGAAAAACAATTAATTATAAGATTTCTTATAAGCAAAGGGCAATAACTTCAGCAACAAAGATATATTGACACAAGGATTGGACGCTAACTGTAATCCGTGATGATCAAGCCACATACTTAGTGAAGAAATGAAGGAAGGATTTAAGATCCCAAGTGTGTTCCAAGTGGGGCAGGAGATTTATTTTGGTCTGTTATATGTCCCAAAAGTAGTAGACATGAAAGAAAATCCCCGATTCTTCAGGGGGCTAACTTTTACCCCCCAGTTCATTTTATGACAATTATGGTTTGACGATTATCGACGGATTCGATGACTCAAATAGAAAATTGTTTGAATCATGTAACCTTGAAAAAGAAATGAAAGGGACAAAACTCTCATGTAGACTCCACTTTAAGTAATTTGTGCTGATCTAACAGATCTGTCAATTCAAGATCTATCTGTACAAGAAATTCAAGAATATTTACACATTATTATGTTTCGCATGTCTGAAATTATCTGACATTGTCTATACGGAAAGTTTTAAGCAAAACTTCATTCACAAAAAAATAATAGATTTTTTTCCAAAAATAACAAAACAACCACATTTGAAAGAAAGTGGTAGCTACATTTTAAAGATAGTGGTAGCTATGGGATCACCCTATATATGTTATAAACAAAAATATTGATACATAGCAAAACAATAATCAAATTTCGCAAAACCACCAATGCTCAAAAATCACCTAAACATGTCCCATATTTTATCTTAAAGGAAATTGGGAGGTTATAAAAGTAACAAAGTACACCGATAAATAACAGAAAGGAATGTGAGGAAATCGTGTGATGGACACAACTCACAGGAATATCATCAAAAGGAAGACAATCTTAGAGTACATTTAGCAAGTGTTCCTAGCTTAAAACAGAGATCATGAGTATCACTGGAAACAAAATTTAAATTATATAAGAAATAATTCTCAGGGACACAATCAAAATGAAAATGACCAAAATACAACTATTTCATGTGTACAAAAAAAAGTTTCATAAGATCAGTTAAGAGGCCAGGAGGGAAAATGGAAAGTATTACTTCATTCGACCATATGAATGGACGTCTATGTGTGTGTGGGTGGGGGGTCTGAGTCTTATACAGAGAATAATGTGGAAATACAGATTAACTGAAGGAATCGAAAATAATATCATGTTATTCGGGTAAAATGGACTTCCATCATAATTTTACATATCTTTCAGCTTGTTGTTGTTGTCATTATCTTTTCAGCCTGTAACATCTCATCTTTGCTAGCCAAGCGTTCATTTTGTATTCAAATATTCATGTATTCAACATTAGCGGATTTTGGCTTGTGCTCTAAGCTTTCAAATTATTGAACCCGGCACAATGGGACTTTGCACGAATTGCCATCCATTGGTTCTCATCATTTTTATATCATACATTATATAATTTAGATCCAGGAATAGAGCCAACGCCGTTCCTTTAGTAGTAATTCGGTAGGTCCCTTATATCCCTTGCTTGGATACCACCAGGTATGCAGGGCGATTGACGAATAGTGACAAACTAAGAGGAATAGACAGAATAGACAATCGCTAAAAGCTCGATAACAGGTCCGGAAGAAACCCAAAGTTCTGGGCGAAACCAGTCGATGGTAATTAAAGAAATCAACTTATCTCGAGCTTGTTGAGATTGACTAGTCGTTATCTCACCATCTTCAATGTAGCCAAGTGTTCATGATTTAAATTTGTACTATTCAGCCGACAAGGCAACTTGGTACTAGGTGCCACCATTATTATTTACACCCACAGGGAATTGGCATACTTTTCTTCATACAATATCTGATATACATTAATCGTCGACTATGTTAAGATTACATAAAAAAAACGAAATTTCATCAGTTGGAAGATATAATTGGACATATTCTTATTGCATTTATCAAAGTTACGGTCTTCACTGTGGTATATTGGGGGTCACGTGTGACGTGTTTGATAGGGCACAGGGTGTATAATGTGACGTGTCGCGAAGCGCACGTGCTTTAGCTGAGATACAGTTGAGTTGTACAGGTGCACAAGCTATGTAATCACTCGAGCTTTTGCAGTGCACCTCGACAGACGCTATATTGGGATACCCCCCTCTCACGGTGAAATAGTATTTGTTCTTCTTTTGTTTTCTGTGTTACAGGTTTGTAAGGGGATTCGGTGGTTAAGGAGATATGAACGGTTACGCTTTAGTGAGTGTTTAACGGACAGAAAATTATGTTCTGCATGTGTCATTTTTTGTAAACATGAGTGCCAAATATAGCGCCAGCTGCTGTAAGGGGTATTCTGAGTGTTGAGTTTTATTTGATTTATAATTTATGTTCGTTTGAACTGCTGAATTAGAACATAACTGTAAAAGATAACCAAAGGAAACATATGATAGGCAACTAGTGATGAAACAATCTTGAAAGTTTGAAGTTTTGCTAGTAAATTGCCTTTTCTAGGTGGCAGTGGAGGGAAATTAAACACGGGCCAAATCCGTAAAGGATGAATAGTACAATTTTTTAATTATAAACCCTAAGCTATTGAAGATGGTGAGATAACGAGTTTTGATTGTAAAATAATATATGTCTTCAGCAGTATATGCTCCAGTGAAATTACACTACAATGTCAGCATCAGTCCTGTGCTATCACGAGAAAACAAACATGAATTTACCACAGAATCCCAAAAGACAATTTAAGTATGCACACACTCACCACATGCATGAATCTCGCAAATGGGGGAGGCCGTCCTTAAATAACCACGGAAAGCTGTTGATAGGACTACATTAAACAATACCAAATCAAACCTGATTTATTTTGACATAATTTATCTATTTATTTAGATATGTGGATAATTTTATGGAAATGATGACTTGACAGTTGTAATTTTAATACCAATGATTTGTCAATTTCAGCTTGCATGCACTGTATTCAATGTTATTTTAATAACATCGTATCGATATGAATCCATGATTGTTGTGAAGTGACGCTATATTTGAATTTAATTCATTTGATGCGCTATTACCTGACCTGGAACGCATTCGTAGCCATACCGAGACACTACAATACTTAAAACGTATTCCAATATTAACGGCTACCAAACCAGTGCTCCAGGGAACAAATAAATGTTATGTTTAAAACAAACAAATATTTGTACAGCAGTATCCAGAAGGCTGTTAGGTAGGGGCTGTCCAAATCACTTGCCACCTGGACTGCTTTTTAAGTTTTACTAAGTAAGTTGTTTTAGTGTCACACGTTTTGTACAGCATGGTTATTTAGCCTCTTTATCTTAATCCGTCCAATGTACAAATATGTAGGTATCTTATGATAAACTCTGTTGTTGCCTTTGCACTGTTACAATGTTTTACCATTTATATATATATATATAGATATGTTTGTCGAAATACAAGCTCTTGAGAGCTTATGTTAACTATGACATATAGTCAACGTAAAGTAAAGATTCTTGTATAGTGATGGTAGCATGCCACTATGCTGTTATTTTATAGTTTTAAGATAATGAAAACACACACACATGCTTTCATCACGAACTTTTCCCCGACAATGCGCCTTTGTATAATCTTAGGCACGACGAAGGACCGAAGCTAAGGTATACTGTTGATGCCAACATGTACAAACGTATGTAAACGAAAGAAGGTCTGCGCAATCGCAAACATTTAATACAAGGAAGATTTATTTAGAGTCGTATATGTTAAACAATGAACATTAGCTCAGTAAAGCTATTATGACGACAGTTTAATGCCGATATTTTCGCATAATGTCAGTTAGTGCCTGATGTAATAGTAATGGATTAAATGAGTGTTACCTTGTGT
The DNA here is from genome assembly GCA_032360845.1 of Crassadoma gigantea. Lineage (NCBI taxonomy): Eukaryota > Metazoa > Mollusca > Bivalvia > Pectinida > Pectinidae > Crassadoma > Crassadoma gigantea. The sequence goes on along the minus strand of JAULCA010458862.1, from coordinate 12,519 downwards.
TGTATGCTAGCACATCAGTGTCTCAATACATATGGTAATTATCTGTTAATGTTCGATAATCGTCTTTTTTTATTACCGTCCCGATTTTGTTGAGTTATTTCTGGGTCACGTTCTCTTATGTGCGCTTCCGGTTACGTCAAAAATGTATTTTGTCCATTCATCATGTCACAAAAACTTGATATTTATTGATTTCAATTAGTTTAAAGCAAAAACGAGTTACGAAACACTATATCAATTCATGTAAATATTTTTGTTGCATGTTTGCGAAGCAGACGACGTTTAATCATAATATTGAAAATAGAACAATTTTCGAAAAAACATTTGAAAGGAAAGAAATTGAAGTTTTTTTTTGATTTTTTTTTAATTATTGAAAATGAAACAAAAAAGAAATATAGTAAACAATTGTTATTCAATTTATCAAAAACATCATCACTAGAGATCATGTTCTGGGTATGATCGATTAGAAGCTTTGCAATACTTCGGCAAGTTAACCTTATACAATGTGAACGTGTGGTCAGATCATCTAATATAGTCCACATGTACTCAGATCAGTCGTTGTTTAGTCACAACGGTCAATAATATAAAAATTCGGATTATTTCTTAAATCTTATTGTAATTATTCTTACAAGCTAACCGATACACAATTTATAATATACTTTTTATCTGGAAAAAAACAGATTGTTGAGAGTTTGTAATAGAGAAGGAATATGCAACGACTAGACCACGACTTGAACAATGATAAGATTCTACTAATCCATAAACTAAAGTAAAGAACAAATGACAAGATCCATCCAGAAAAATTGTTGTATCATCTGCATGTTAACGTACAGTTAAGATGTAAGTATTTAATTAATAGTGTACATCTTCTAGACTCCACATTTAATATTGAAAAGTGATGACACATTTAATTTCCACCCTGATGAGCAGATATCTCATCTCGTAAAATAGTTCAATTTTGGTACACTATTTTCATTGATATATTCATTAAAATCTAAAGACTGTTATATAATTATATCATTCCTCTCTTCTTAATACAGCTTGTTACACTTAATATTAAAATTTCCTCGTGATATTTTATTATTTCGGCATCATCAGTTTCTATAGTTGGTAATTATTTTTTCACCAAAGTTCCTGTTTACTAGATTTAAGAAATTTAATTACCTGGAATGTTTTTCTCTCTCTTCCATCCGTTTAAATTTAAAACTTTGTTTTTTATCTAATTATTTCTGCAATAAACTTCAACATTCTTTCATTTTTTATTTTTTGCATAAGTGCATACCAAAAAATGCTATGTAACAGATATTATATTACTCATTATGAAACAATATACATCTGCCAGCATAAGATGTATATAATGACAATCCCTAGTGGCGAAGCAAAGGGACAAAACTCTTGGAGTGTGATGCAATCCCAGATGTGATTGTACACCAAAGTAAAAACTGTATGAGATGAAAAAAATATATATCTACACAAATCTTTCAAGATATCCAAGTGAAAATGCGAAGTTATTGAAGTTATTGTCAAAACAAATGAAATAAAAAAGTGGGAGGAGGGGAGCATAGCTCTTCAGTAAAGGGGTACATGTATAGGCTCAAAATGTATGTGCTCTCCACTAAATCTAAGATGCTTGAAGATATACATTTTGTAATTATATTTATGTTCATGACTTTATTGCAAGAGGGAGAAGAAAATGCATAGAAAAAAAAGAAAAACATATTGAATACAAGTCCCCATGAAGAGGCATCTTTATACTATTTGAATATGTTGATTGATAATGATAAATAAAAATATGGCGATGCTTGTCTGTTAAACCCGAATGTACAAGATTTTATTGTCTATCATCAGGTTCTCTGGATTTCCATATTGTTCTCTATATTAGGAAAAGGAATTGGTTTGGGTTGGGTTATTTTGTTTGTTTTTGTTTTTATACATCCTGACATTATGCTATTATGATATTAACACACAGAAAACAATTGTGCTAGCAATCTGATTGGTGTACATCTTCATTACAAATATAAAGCAGGACACTTAATATATCCACTACACTACATATCATATAATTTGTTGAACTTTCCCACAAAAAACACCTGGAGCGTCCTAAAAAGGTCATGTTATTCTGAAAAGTAAAAAATCTATAGAAATATGTATTTCCTTTGCTGTATTGTTAAAGTAATTTTGGAAAAAATTGCATGTTTACAGTGGTGTACAAATCCTTAATGGGTTTCATCATAGGTATTCCAGCTGTTATAAGTTCAAGATTACATAGTCAGATTTTCTTCTGGCCTCAACACCGGAATTTAGACATTTGGAGTGAAAATGTCAAATTTTTGGCATTGACTGAATCCTCCTTATAGGTTGCGAAAATATTTATTTGAAGGATTCGAAAACACAAATTTACTTTCTACTTATAAATATACATCAGTTACCAATATAACAACATAACACAAAAACTGTTAAAATCAAGGAATCTTACTTTGAGTCATATACTTCAAGACTTTATATCTTATTCAGTTAATAAGACTTGTGGACACAAATTACTCAAGATTTTAATAAGATTGAAAAGGCACATGTATTTAGTAGTATTGAAGTAATTAATGCATTTCAGATTTTTGATAACACTTCAATGTATCGTATGAATTACACTATACACATTACTAAGCACGTCACAATCCATCAGCCTTCATCGGTTATTTCCGGGAGGATGAAAACTTAAACTGGAAAATCCTGGAACTGATGTCCGTTGCATTTATCTCTTTGTCGGTGCTTTAAGACTTTTTATTTCAGTTTGTTTTTGCCACAAAAAGTAAACTAGAGGCCCATGGGCCTTAACGGTCACCTTAGTTCTGATATATTTATACAGAGTGTTGATTTTTTTTTATTTTAAAACATGAACAGAAATAGTATTCAAAGTGACAAAAACAACAACAAAAAAACCTTATTCAATATTTAGCATACAGATTTAAGAATGAAGAGTATTTGAAACTAGCACCGAGTAGCTGAAGAAATTTTATCACACTGACTCCTTTAGGCCCCGCCTTAGAGCCCTTGGGTGTAAGGCTGGCTCAATTTTTTCCAAGTATCAAACTGTCAATTCAGTGTTATAATTCCAATCAAATTTTCAACATGTAATATCAAAAGTATCATTTGCCAATATAATTAAATCATAATAAATTTTGCCAATCCTCCTTCCTTCCCCAGGGGTAAGCGAGAGACCCAAGGGTCATAAAATTCACAGTTTTGGTAGAGCACCTGAAAACCCTCCATCTTTGAAGAATATTTGATTCTACCATATCTGGGTCTTGAGAAGTTTTTGAAATTTCAATCAATTTGACCACTTTTGGCGCTACCTGTCAGCCCCTGGGGTCAGTCAGGGCTGATAAGTGCATATCATCACGTTGCTATCCAATACTGATACTACTAGCCAAAACTAAATTAGTTCCAAAGAAATTAAACAAATATTGATCAAAAATGTGATTTCCCTATATTAACTAAACTAAAGTTTACTCCCTCCCCAAGGGTCATAGAATTCACAATTTTGGTAAAGCACCTTACGATTCTTCCATATGTAAAGATTATTTGATTTTACCATATCTGGGTCTTGAGAAAAAGATTTTTTAAATTTCAGTAAAATTATCCCTTTCTTGCCCCATTTTACTAAAATGTTGGAGAAGAGAGATAAAAACATCAGTAATAAATCGGAATAAGAAAAAAATTAAAACGAAAATGGAAAAAACAGAAAAGTGGAAACACTAGGAACACTAAAGTGAGTAAAAGTTATGTCCTATCTGAATAAATCGTATATTTCTAATGTCTTTTTAGAAAATAACCGTAATATTTCATTTATGACCAGGCAAGTTAACCCTGGCTGACTAGGAAGAATTCGAAAACACAAAGCAGGTTGACGTACCTGCTGCCCCTATTGCATGATCGTAAGAGGCGACTTAATTTAGGACCTTATCTTTTCTTGTCTTTCTAAACAACTTTGTTTTGCCTAATGTCTCCCTTGACAATGCCACATTTTTGGCCTTTAGTTGAGCGATCGCTTCTGTGAGAAAGGCTTTGGATTCTGTCCCCTGGGCTAGACATACCAGAGTCTGTAAAAATGGTAGTTTCTAATCCTTCTTAACGCTCATCAGTTAAGGATACGGACGACTGGTTCGCCCGTTGTCAGTATACTATGAACGGGTTTGGTATCCTGCTGGGTGTCTCCGATAGTATGTTTCAGTGAGGCAGCACTTTAAAGTCGGCATGCTTTCCGCGCTATCATAAGAAGAGAAATCAAAATATATTGCTGCTTCCCGGGACACATGCATACACTACACGCATGCATATTACACACAGGGGAGGCCGTCCTAAAATTACCATAGCTGTTGATAGGACGTTAATCAAAATAAGACCTTAAATAAAACTTGCTTACCAAACTAAACCAAACCTCCAAGAGCTGATTAGGATTTCGATGTACTGGCAAGGAAGCATTTTCTTACCACGTTATACCCTTTTACAATAATTGTCCAGAGTTCATCAAATTGTGTAGATTACTAATGTGATGGCATATGGTCTTAATAAATGGTCAATTCTTGATAAATTTATGAAGTATATTCTATTTATATTTGTCAACATTTTTCTCGGGCTGGTAAGAACGGATTATGAGAAGCTTTAAGTTGAACCATAATATTTTTGCTGGTAGCTTCTTGTGATGAAGCATTATGAGATTTGCGAACGAAAATAACCTAAACCCTACTTTTTAGGTCACAGGGTCCAAATATGTCAAACACTTCCATCGACATCTTCTGAAGAACTGAAAGGTATATAATCTGCATATTTAGCCGATATGTTCTGGTGATGGACCTCGACAAAGTCTGGGAACGAAGACAGCTTGACCTTCGTTTGATGTCACATATGTCAAACTCTTTAAGCGACTTCCCTTGAATAATCGAAAAGCATTGAATCATAATATATAACTTATCGTTTCTTGGGATAGAGCCAGAAAAGGTTTAAGAACAAAAATTACCTCGATTTACTTTATAGGTCACAGGGGTAAAATATGTCGATCTATTCAAACGGTATTTTCAAGAAGTGTAAGACAGAGTCGTAATACTTAACAAGTAGCTTCCTGAGATAGAGCCCAACTAAATTTGCGATTGAAAATTACCTCAACTAGCATTCAAAGTTCAAAGGGGTCAAATAAATCAACAAGTGGTAATGGCTTCATTTAAAGAAGTGAAATGCATAAGAGTCGTGATATTTTACAGGTATCTTTCTTGGATGGAGCTCAACAAAGTGAAAATCGCTTAACTACTTTCAAGGTCACATGGATGAATGTGTTAGCATATTAAAACGCCATCTTCGCAACTAAGAGCCTTTAGGTGATGATAGTAAGGATTAAGGACTTCAAAGTTTTTTCATATGAATGTTAGAATCGCAAGGTCACTGCCATTAAATAAATTCAAATCAGGTTGGTTTTATAAACCAAGTGTCAAAAGTAAGCATTTTTATCCTATAGCTTTATCTAAACCTAATTTTATATAGAATGTTATATAAACCATGCCCCATCCGAATAGGGGTGTCTTCGGCATGGTGTTGCAGCGAGGGGGCATCGTATTCGCACTGTCACAAGAAACCAAATGCAGCAGCATGCCAGGTCACACGTGACTACATACATGTAGGTACGTCCTCAACTCTTTCCGCAACATTTTGTATTATCCGTACCGGATGTCCTTAATAGACTCGCCCCCGCGCACAAATAAAATGGCGGATTATTAGTGTACTTTTTAGGCAAAGTGTAACTGCTTCAAGAAATAAAGAGGTAACCGGGTAAAATACTGTTATTGTTCCATGTTGTTGTTCATAGACACACACTTCTTCATTTTCGCAGCATTATGACTAACTTGCATACGATCATGTCTAAGAAATCAAAATTTTTCCGGCAAAACACCATGCGAGTCCTTGTATATAAAACAACGTTGTAGTATAAGTTCCCAATCGGGATTGATTATGGTTACGATAAAGAAGTCGTTGACATTTGCTTTGAAAAGATTCTTCGAGTACTTTCTGAAAAATAGTGCAAACAAATTTTAACTCTCAACATTCAAGATGACCGTCTGTCAGCCATTTTGGAATTACCTTCGATCCTAAAAAAATTATTTCCTACAAGGGACCATATGAAACCTTCCTGTGAAATTTGAGAACGATCCCTCATATACGTTTACAGAAAACAACTTTCAAAACTCAAGATGGCTGTCTATCGGCAATTCAGTTTTTCATATTAAATCAAAATTCAAAATTACATAACTATGATCTATGTTGAACCTTGATGTGAAATTTGCAGAAATAGCGCTTACAATCTTCAACCATCAAAACTCAAGACAGCTGTCTGTCGGCCAGTAGGTTTGCCAATTATATCAAAATTCGAAATCCATAACTATGGTCCATATGGAACCTTACTGTAAAAACTGAGAAAGATCCCTCCAGTACCTGCTTTTATTCACTGCATGATAGCAAGATAAGGTGTAAGTTTTATAATGTTTAACTTCCTATTAACATTTAAGGTCATTTAAGGACGTGCCTTCATGTGTGTTGTGTAAGCGTGCGTGTGTGACAGTGTATGTTTGTTTATTTGCCTGCTTGTGATAGCGCAGAACTGATTCCGACTTTATGGTGCTATATCACTGAAATACCATGCCGAAGGCACTCAGTACAGTTCTCTACCCCATCACATTACAACGAAAACGGTTGAACCAGTTCATCTGTTCCGAAACTGTAGGGCAAATTTCAGCAAACATTTACCGATTTGATAGCTACCCCAGGTCATCACGTACTTGTCAACTAAGTACTTTTTTATTATTTTATTAATTTCATCTCCATTTAAGATAAGTTTATGCATTTTATTCCCAATTTTTCCAAATTCGGGAAATGGTTGCAGGGGGGAGGGGGTATCTAAGTTTGTCCTCATTTATATATACGACAACAGACGAATATGTAATTTCCTAAAGTCAGAATACTATTCGAGTATCTATGTTATGGTCATTGATCATCTGCGCTAACAAAATGTGGTATGCAAGTATACTTTTGTAAAGGGAGGGAGTACAGGAAGTATGTCACTGTGGCTTATATACTAAACTAAGTATACAGCTCGGTATATAATGAAATCGATATTGGTTAAGGACTTCTAATAATTAGGGGCAATACTTTTGCCGAAGTTAGCCTTATCTTACAATTCGTGCTGTATTCAACATCAGGATAAAAATTATTACAAAACCATAAAGATTAATACAAAACTTTTGATATAGCCGGGGGCCGCGGAGGCCAAGTGTTTAAGGCGTCTGAGATTCTGCTACCACTAGCCCTCCACCACTTGGTCGCGTATTCGAGACCTACGTGGGGCAGTCGCCAGGGACTAGCCGTCGGTCGTTGTTTTTTTTTCTGGGATCTCCGACTTTCCTACATCGCCAAAACCTGGCACGTCCTTAAATGGCCATAGCTGTTTATAGGACGTAAAACAAAAACAAACCAAACCAAATCAAAGAAATAGCGCCCTACCTAGCTAACATAAGCCACTCTAAAGCGCTTTACAGTAGATCGATATACAATTAATACAATTAGCATATACATTTATCAATACAATTTTTGAGGAATCGACAGGTGCTGCCTGATAAGGCGCTAACTACTTGTCCTATGCAACTTCGCTAATATCTGCCTATGTGTGTATGCCTGTTTGTATGCTGGAAATGTAATGTGTTCTGTTTGTAGTGGGATCGTGCTTCCACCGGCATATTTTATAGTGCCACCTCGCTTGAATGCTACAGCACATATACTGTAACATCCTCCACAGACAAATTTAATACTCCACCTAGTTTTTTGGAGTTGTGAGGGCAGGAGAAAAACACTTTTTCCTAATATCCATGCTTACGCCGACTTTGGGGGTCGAACCCCGGCCGGCTGCATGGAAGGCCGGAGCGCTAAGCACTCGACCAATCCGCCCATATAAGGATCAAAGTGGGCAACAAATGATGGATCGCAGTTCATTTTCCTTCTGTGAGGGGGACATTTGCCATGCAATAACCACTTTGTATATCACAAGTACAAGTTGTCGTCTATACAAGGACTCAAGATGCTGAGATCAAATGTAAATATTCTTCAAGGTATAATTTCGAACGAGCATTTACAATCCTTGCCTCCTAACTATGTCGAAATATTGTCCTCATTTGAATCAACTTACGCCTGTGGATTCTATTTTGATTATACTACTTATCTTCACTGTTTCTATATCGTTGTGGCATACATTTGTATTTGGTATATACGCCATAAAGTTTTCTTTCTATATCATTATCATAGATGTTTTACAAATGGTTTTACTCGTTATTTTGAACTATGGAGTTATTGTTGTGCGTATTGCTTTGTTATTTCGTGCTTCTATATCAGAAACAGACAGGCAGAGCCTTGGTATTTTAATATTGAGACTATTGCAAATTACTTGCACAATCTTTTTATTGATGTGTATTTTAGAATAGCACTTAACGAATCTTGCCGATTATTATGTTTCAGTCAATAATGTACGGTAAAGGCTGTTAAAATTACTTCAGTTATATGGTTATTGGGGTCACAATAATGATAACTGTACTGCTTTGTAATTGTTGTGTGCTATCCGCTAACCTGTCTATGAAAAACAACACCTGAATGTGTTGATTTATGAAGCAATGAAAATAAAATAAAAGGTAAAGAAAGTGCAAACGTCGTAGTTGATTCAGTTTCCTAGATATTGTGATTTATTTGAAAAACCGACCATCGGTTCAGTGGCGATTGCTGGGATATAGGTAGCCCACATATGTGACGTCACAAGTTCAACGCTTGCAAAACAGCCCTACAGGAATATACCGGGAAACTTCGACCGTGCGTTCGATATGCAAGCTTTTTCCTACTTGTATGATGCAATATGTCGTCACTTACTTCTGAAGGTAGTGTTTAAAGTGCTACATACAAATAAATGACTTTTTACAACTTTAATAATGAAATGAGTTCCGATCACGAAAGCAAATGATGTGCTGTATGCGGGTGTCAAAACGCACATGCGGATGCTATTTTAATGAATCCGTGTTTTACATAATTTGTTAATTCTGTAAATATCATACTTTTTTTTTCTTTAATATGATGAGTCTCTTTATACAACACAAGGCAATTAATTAAAATTTAAGTCAAATGAACGTAAGTTCAACCCACTTGTTTCTTTACAATATGTAGAAATGCGATTGGAAGTGACAAAACAAATGAACCGGTACAATAAGTTATACACAAATGAGCAGCAATGTATTCCTACGCCAGTTTTAACTTAAAACATTGTGAATAAGAACATACTAATTGTGGCAAAAGTTGTCTTGTCTTGTATTGTTGCATAACATATAGAGGTTTTGGATACTTTCCACATTTTTATTCTTGATGCATTTCAGAGAATTTGGAAGTTTACTCATAATAACAATATTTTATTATCAAAATTACTGTATTGTTTATGCATATCTAAACTTGGATGAATTTCGAAAACAAAAATGGCCGATAGGCAGCCATCTTGATTTTTGCTAGTTAAAGATTGTTAGAGTTATTTAACCGAAAGTACCTCAAGGGATCGTTCTCAAATTTCCCATGCAGTTTCCCATGGTCCCTTGTTACAAATTAAAATTATGGGACGGAAGGGAAATCCTAAATAGCCGACAGACGGTCACCTTTTGAGAATTTAAGTATGTTAGCACTATTTTTTCAGAGAGTACTCGAGGGATGTTTCTCGTATTTCACTGTTCGACAACTTTTTACTCTATCTGTGTAATGATACATCTAAGCACTTGTCTTATTTTCTAATAAAGTAATCTTGTTAACGTACTTAAAATAGATTGTATTTTTGTTATATTAATATATCATAAAGCTTTTAAAATACTTTTTTTACGTTTAAGTATGAACCAAAGCGTAGTAATCACTGGCGTTTATCTTACAAAAGGACATTTCTTTCAACCTTGCGTAATATATCGTTTTATCTGGTGTATAAGGTCAGGTGTTTGCAAGCAGGCATGTGAGTTACACTGGCTTTTGTCTGTTTACTTTTTAAACAGCTGCCAACTTTGGGGACGGCTTGATAAGAAAGAGAAAACATTCTGAAATCAAATTCAAACATGCCACTTATAGAACGGATTACGCTTAGTCAAATGCCGACCGTATAGCCCTACTTATGTTTTCAATACTTCAATACTTCGTGTGCAGCAATTATACTGACTCGTTAAAAAGGACAGACATTACTTCTGTCAAAGATAATTAGGGCTTTCCACCAACTCGTGAAAAGACCTATTGGATTTGTTGTATTTCTTTTTATCATTATTCTTATTTGGGTTTTTCACCATCTAGTGAAAAGACCTATTGGAATTGTGAAGTTTCTTATTCTTTTTCTTCTTATTATTCTTTTTCTTCCGAACTTTGTGGGTTCGTGATTTTTTTATTGTTAAAATATAGATTTATAGTCTATTAAGTATGTTATAAGCAAAGATCTGAAGGTGTTATTGCAACATTTTTAAGTACAGTGTAACTTCTCTAAACCGAACACCCATGAGACATGGATATTTGTTCGGTTTAGAGAGGGTTCGATTTGGAAAAGTAAACTAAAAATAGACTGGTCGGGATCCGGATATGATTGTTCCGATGAAGTTTTTTATATTATATATATACGTGTACGCGTACTCACTATAACAAAGGTATTGTGCGGATAATGTTTGAGGTAGCGTTTATATAATGTTTATTGATAGAATGTAGAAGCTATGCAAAATGAACCATTTTAATTTAGCTTTGATACGTATGCATTATATTGTTTCACTTCACAATATACTGTCATCGGCACTGACCTATATCAGGCCTGTCGGCGCACCTCTATGCATACGAGGCCCCGTATTTTAACTAATAATACATTCATATATGTCAAAAAACCAATATGGCCGCCATGACGTCATAGGTTAAAAACCGCCTTAACTCGAACACCGTTGATGGTACAGAATTGATGCAATAATATTATTTGTAGATAATTTCAATTTCTAACTGTTTCTCATTACATGTTAACACAAAGTATTTCAAATATAAAAGCTTTTTTTTGGTCAAAGGTCACGAATATTTAAAAAAATATTCATTTTTCATTTTTTGTGTTAAAAAATACTTTCACAGATCAATGCAGAATGCCATTACGATGAATTTGATGTCTTTAGTTTTTCTGTAACATTTACCGTTAGCGTTGTATGCCATTTTGAATATTTCGTTTGATCTTTTTAAAATGCCAACAATATGTTAAAACTTGTTTTGTTCAAATAGCAATGACAAATATTTCGTTTAGTTGTTATGAAACAGGTTTCCCCGGAAGTCCTCTAACTTTTCTCAGGAAACATATTTTAGTAAAATGTCATCCGGTTTTCGGTAGGGGTCCAAGTTAAATATACCTGAATTTTAGAGTTGTCTTAAGATTTTCACAGTTAGGTCACCTGAGCCGTCTTCGTCCGGCGTCGTCCTTAATATATTGAATTTAAACTCAAAAACTACTGAAGGAATTTCAATGAAACTTGACAGGAATGCTCAGTACCTGGCAACAATTATTATTGTTAATATTACGTCTTGATATCTTGAATGGATTTATAACACTGAGTTGACAGTTTGATACTTTCTAAATTTTGAGCCAGACCTACTTCCAAGGGCTGTAGGGAGAGGCACAAAGGAGTCAGTGTGATACTATTTCTTCAGTTTCCTTGTTTTAAAGAATCAGAGGTGCAAGTTTCAACTACTCCTCATTCTTATATATATATATGCTAGATATTGAATAAGGTTGTTTTATTGTTTTTTCGTCACTTTGAGCTTAAGCATGTTGGCGATGTAAAAAACTGGTACGCTGACGTAGCATGGTGTAAGGCATTTATCAGTATTATATATTTCAAGTGTCATTAATAATCGTTGTATTACACTTCTGTTTGTGAGAATTTTTATTTTGCCCATTTGATCCTAGTGCTGGCATATAAGTGCATATTGTGCGAACATTCGTACATTCCCATTAACCACTTAATAAAACGTATGTATATAATTTATTTTAAAAATTTACAAGTATGCTATTAAGTATTAACTCAAAAATACAAAAATAAGCGAAAGTAAAATGTGTAAAATGAGTAAACCACTTATTTAACTTCTTAGAGGACTACATACATACACGTCCAATCTTTGGTAAATTATGTTCACTTTGTTTATATCAGAGTATATTTGAAATAAAAATAGATAGCCGCGCCATTCATGTTTTTATGTGATCGTTACTGTTGCTTTGTGACTTTGTAAATGTGTGTGTTACGTTTACATATACTGGTACAGTGTACCAGTACTTTAATCTGTTTTTTTATTACACCTTATGTAGAAAATGTATTTTCCCGTATACTAGAACACTTTAATATTATCTGCGCACACATCTTAATTTACTAAGGGGTTTTGCTATACCATATTACCAACCAATAGGTGCACAACCAT
>JAULCA010458640.1:0-17937 GCA_032360845.1 Crassadoma gigantea | reverse complement strand
TTTAAAAAATTTATTTTAAAAATTGGATGTCTAATATTCCGCCCCCCCCCCCAAGTCCCCACTCATGGCAAACTAGTAATTTTGACAGTTGCGATAAGATAAATTGGTATTTGCTGCAGGTTAATGATCGTGTCAAAAGTGAACAAACGCTGGGGATTGAAAATCATACATAAAGACGAAATTATAACAAGTTCATAATCGGGCATCGAGGAATGAGACCCATTGGCATTTCCCTACAATATTATATATATACGTGTCTGATATAAGTTGGAATACTTATGCAAATGCTGTATTTGTGTTTAATGATTTCTTTACTAGTTTTCTGCATTCCTATAATGTTCAGTACACACACACACATCATGCGTGTTAGAAATACAACAATGCATGTAGGTGAAAACCAATACAAGCGTCACATTTCCACAATTTCCAGTCATTGTCAGAGGGGACATGCGCGAGAAGATAAGTTTATAAAACAATTAATTACAGTAATCGATTACATCAACTCTAGCATACACTTCTAAAGAGTATTAACTCTTATTTCCATATAATGTTTGAATATCAAACCCGTTATCTTCACAGACAAAATGACAAAGCTGTGTTGTACCGTGTCACCACAAATGGTTGGTAGGACTAACACTGATACATGACTAACCTTGCTCATGGTACTCAAACCGTGTATAATTGTCACGTGTAAAGGATTCGTGTTAGTATTACGGCGTTAATCATATACATTAAAACGACTATTACCTTAGATTTTGCCCTCAGGAAATGGGAAATTCAACCTATAAATAATGAAATATATCCATAATAAAGCGATACACGTCCCTATACCGTCAACTTTTGTTGTTTTTGTACATATTTTCGGGGTTGAAACATAGTTTACCTTGACTGTTGTTTGTAAACACGATTTGCTCGGTTTATTACGAAGAAAGCCGAATGGGTCACAAGGTTCGTCACGTGACAAGGTCATTTGCATCCGTCGCAAAGAAAACACGCAAATGTATTTGGTAGTATACATCCTTTTACGCCTTTCTGTTAGGTTTTGTTTGCAGTAAATGATTCTATAGTGTTAGAATATCAGTTTTCACAATTAAGCTTAGTAATTCGTTTTGATAATGTTTGTTGGGGCCTTGTCGTGCGATGTCATGCGAAGCATTAGGGTTACGAGTGCTAATATATGAATTAGATCAAGACCGCACTGTTTATATTCTTTATTTTTTAAATATCAATCAATAATGGTTGCAGTCACTTTTTAATTAAGTAATTAACAGAAAGTATTAGTTTTATAACATACATGTACACTTGGAAAATATACCGTTTTATTATAGTGATATGTAACATTATAGTCGCTTTAAGCATTTCTGTTGCGTTGTTTTTAATGGTCGGTTTTGTCAAATGTGTTTGTGTAAGTTTTTATTTCTTAATAAAAACTTGTAAAAATGTTTAAATCGATTACATAGTCCTTTTCACTTGATATATACTTGTGTTTCTGATGATGCTGATTTGGAGAACTGTAACAGGGAAAACATGTCGTCACAGTACCAAATCGACACACATTAATGCACACAACTAGAATGCTTTAACTATTTCAATGTCAGTTTAGGTTTTAAATTGTGTTTCTTTTTAACCATTTTAATAATTCAAATGAGAAAAGAAATACTTTATACCACAATACCCTCAATTTTATAAGGTTTAAGAATGCTGTAGATATACCTGATAAAACGTGTTGCTGTTATTTACTGATGTGTTTAGGTTAATTATAAACTAAAATTATCCCGAAACCGAGTTCACTTGTGTCAACAATATTAATAAGGGAATCTCTAAAACAAGCAATTTTCGAGGTCAACAAACAAATGGGACCTTAAAACACCAATTACCGTGCACGCAAAGTCTGTTTCCCCTTCAACCGTGCAGTATGTTCCCGACCTAACTATAGATTCCCTCTATGTGAATATGCGCCGGTGATCACCCCAAAAATACCCTGTCCAGGACCAAACACCAAGCCAGGGTCAAGTACTTCCTCAATACAGGGGAAAAACAACAAGTAGATATAATGATATAAACAGTTCATCTCCAGTGGTTACCCCTATAAATGTTACAAGCTTTAAACATTGGCTTCAGGGTTATCCCTCACATCTAGCAGACAGACAAATCGAAGGGTTTTCGGAGGGTTTTCGGTTAAATTACACAGGTCCCAGGGTATTTAGAGATGCAGAAAACTTAGTTTCAGCTAAACAACACTCAGAGGTATTATGGTAAAAAATATTCCTTTCTGAACTTTGCTCTGTTCAATACCAGATCATTGGTGAAGCAATAGCTCGTATTTGTAGCATAGGTGTAGGTGTCGGTATTGAATCAGCCTTAAAGCTAATACCCGTAAATCCAGAGAATTATTAGGCTTTAAAATAGACGGACAGTACTATTTCGACAAAACTCTACCAATTGGAGCGTTTGTATCTTGTAATTTATTTGAAAGTTTTAGTACTGCCCTCCATTGGGTTGCTGAACATAAACTAGGGATTAGTGCATCTGTACATGTGTTGGATGATTTTTTGTTTATTACCTCCCCTGACGTAGTGGAGTGCCAAAAGCAATTCGACAGTTTTCTGTCTTTCTGTAGAGGAATTAATGCTCTTATTAAATCTGAAAAGACTGTAGGTCCTTCACAAATTATGGTATTCTTAGGGATTGAACTAAATTCTAGTTATATGGAAGCTAGACTACCTATGGACAAAATAGGTAATATAAAGACTGACATCGAACACTTTATTACCCGTAAAAAAGTCACACTTAGGGAAATGCAATCCTTGATTGCTCTCCTCAATTTTGAATGCAGAGTCGTTGTACCAGGTAGGGTGTTTCTCAGACGTAAAATAAACCTAACCAAATGGGTTAAGCGTCCTCATCACCAGATTCGAATCACTCAGGAGGCCAGGACAGATTTAACTTTGTGGTTAAGTTTTATCACAGATTTCAATGGTAAAATCATGTTTCTGAATTACATATTGTAAAATTCAAGCCAGCTGCAGACTCTAGTAATATTGGATTTGGAGCAATATTTCAAAATTTTTGATTGATTCTGCGGACGGTGGGCGGAATCAGTTCTCCCATACCATATTTCAGTGAAAGAACTATTCTTATTGGTGTTAGCCATAGAAACCTGGGCGAACAAATTCCAAAATAAATGTATTATATTCCATTCAGATTACTCGGCTGTCGTAAAAGTTGGTAACTACCAGACAGCCCAAGATCTTAACCTAACGTCCTTAATTCGCAGATTGGTTTAGACATGCTTAAGATTTAACATTCTGTTTCAGGTATGTCATATTCCAGGTGTCCAAGGGAACACCAAGAGGTCAACCGGGAGCCAGAATTTCCCATACACCATCGCTGGACACTCTTCTGAAACAAAAAGAACTGCTACATTGTACTCACAAGTGCGCTTGCTCCACGATCTCGACAAGTATATGACAAGGCATATCATGAGCTGCAGAAGTTTGCTTATTCAAACAATTTAAAAGCTTTTAAAGAAAATTCTCAGGTTGGTGGGGTATCTTGAAGCCCAAAAAACCCTTCTGGATCCGCCACTGCTCCTGCAAGCGATGTTTCTTTTAGCCTTCCACAGTTTCTCACGCATAGGGGAGATAACTCTGAAATAAAAAAAGGATGTTTCTTGCATCACATCAACAGATCTTCTCTTTACAAAATCCCATGGGGTCCTTTTTTCACTTAAATTTACTTACAACATTTCAAAGGTCACCATGGCAATCCAGTAAATCTTGACAGTTTCGGCCAACTCTTCGATCAATTGTCCAGTTGAGGCTATGTTAAGTTATACAAAGATGCGTGGGGCCAAACCCGGCCACCTTTTTGTCTTACCAGGAGAAGTACCAGTTCCAAAGTCATATTTTTCACAACATATCAACCGTACTCTCATTTGGGCGGATCTGGACTGGACCCGGCCGGATTCAAAGTACACAGTTTTCGGATTGGCTCAGCCACATTGTGCTCACATGGCGGGCATTTCGGATGACAAGATACAAGTTATGGGCAGGTGGAAATCTTTAGCTTACAAAAAGTACGTTCGTCTCCCTACCCGTCTTGGCATCATGGGTTGAAAGTGGTCTCCCCTTTGGATTATAGGTCTAAGGGCGGAATCACTTTGCTTGTTTTGATATAGGTTAATTACCAAGCTATTCAGGGTTAGGTGCGTTTGTTTGACATTGTAACCCTTTGTACTTGAATGGAGTTTAATGTTCATTTAGACAGCGTTAACATAGGTCTTCTATCAATTTCCAAACACCGTAAGCTGGGTGGGGGGTACATCCGTTAAGGACTAAATGACATTGTCGGATGTACGGGTGGCGATGTCGAACCCCACCTTCCTGGCAAGTACATTTAATTCTTTAAATATCTAGTCAATTTTGTATGCAGTCAATGTTTACCATACTCAGATTACAGGAATTGTTGTGTCTCCCTTGGGATTATTGGTCTCTGTGTGAATAGAAATAATTCATAAGATGTCTAGTCAATTTTGTATTAATTGATTCTACAATTATTACAGGTTTTGCTGTTGCCCTTGGGATTATTGGTCTTTTGGCGAGTGGTAAATACCTATAGATTACAGTAAGTCTTCAAATAGCAAGGTATTTTGTATTTCATTTTGTAGTTATCGGTTACACAAATTAACCCTAATGTGATTATACAAGTTATTGTGCCACCCATAGGATTATCGGTCTTTGGATGATATTGACGTCGTTTTGAGTAAAATAAACGACCATTTTCATTCAGTAAGTCTTTGTCATTCTATTAATGCCATGAACAAGCAGCTTACGGTGATTTAACATAAAAGATATTATAGAACCTAAAATACTTTTTAGAAATGACATCGTGCGACACACACATGTTTTGAATAAAGGAAACTAAGCTTTAATTATAATTTTTCCCGAAATATGAAAATACAATATATTTGAAAAGTTAAGATATCGTGATAAATACTGAAAAACGCAGACTTCTAGATTTGAAGATTATGAAGAAACTTTACGAAAGCAACGCATATGTAATTTTATCTCATTAGTATAGCAAAAAGGTTGTTTAGATGGTACTGATCAAACGACGGGAAATTAAATCATGTGTCGTCACGCTCTAGGGTTTACCCGGTCACATGTCCCTAATACGGGGTCTACAGAAAAATGTGCAAAATCCACCAGAGCCGCGTTCCAAGTGACTGAAGAAGTATTATTTCGATTATTTCCGGTTGAATAAAATATGTATCGCCCTTCTGGTAAGGAAATATGGTTCTTTGTTGCCCCTGAATTATACGTGTTTCAAACATATGATCAAACCTTACCTTCAAAGTTGTATTTAAAATGATACTCAAGCTACAGGTGATTGATATAACCTCTTTGAAAACATAAAGAGACTTTTTGAAACTGCACATAATCATGATGCACAACGCGGAAAAAATGTAGAAAAAAACCCCAACAAATGTCAACTTTAACAGTAATATCGATTTATTTGGCAAAAAACAACACAACAAATGCATAAAATGATTGCAATCAGTTTTACAATTGATATTTTAAGGACTGCATATATCGATATGCACGCTCTTGGGTTTCCTTTACTAAGTAGTTAGGAACATAAAATAAGGGCTACCACAATTCAGATTTACATTATAAACTATACAGACTGCAGAAAACAAAGATAAATATTATCTTTTCTATGTCAATATGATAGAGATGGCAAAGTATGTTTTCCTTACAATAAACGGTTATATATATATACTTATATCAAAAACGACTTTTACTAACTAATGATGGTGATGGACCATTAGGAGATTGTGGCACTCACTTAATTTGAAATAATTGCAGCATAGGGAAGTATATATGGTATTGACTCAAATATTCAACTGGTATTCTCCAGCCGAGAAGAGTTATTACTGGAAGGAAATACAAATAATTTATCAGAAAAAATGGTCAATTTAAAGTTCAAAGTCTAATTTGTGACAAGTGCATGAATAGTATTTTCAAAAATGGAAGAAAAAGAACAAAACAAAATAAAAACAAAAAATTCAAACAAATGAGCAACAATCCAAGTCAAATCATAACCCAGTGATCTTGCTTTGCAGCATTGATTCCGATCATGGTTATTTGTGATAGAGTAATTGACAAAGTACTAGGCAGAAAGAAAAGAAACAAGAAAAAAAACTGTGTACATACTCTGAGATAATTAGAATGATAAAGCATAATAATATGTCTCTAAATATAGTAGTAATCCAGCCTTTGTCGTTAATTCAAATTGACCGTTACAACAACTTTGTTATGACGATCACAACATATATTCCAATTGTATTAAACGCCAAAATAGTAATGTTAGTGGTGATCATTATCGTGTGATTTTCATCATTATATACATACCATTATAAACATTTTGAAATAACAAAAGTCGAATTAATTACATTCGTGATGCAACCTAAATTTACGTTTTCAAAAAACATCTACTACATAAAAAAACACAATATCATCTAACATTTCCGCTAATTTGTGGTATTTTTTCAGCATTGTTATGATGTTTTTGTTTATTTAGGACGAACCTTCATAGTAAACTAATTGCGAAATATTTTGAAAATTTTCTCGCATTATGTCTTGTTTAGTTTCATTTCAAGGAGGGCATTTCATGGAAAATTTGGGATACCTAAGAACTCGCAAAACAAAAACTATTTTCTACTCTTTCATAGTGATAGAGTTTACCTAAGGTACAATGATTCATTCATAATGTGTATCACATGAATGTGATGCACAAGGCATGTACTTCTCTTAACACTAGCATACATCTAATTTACCTGTAGGGATTAAACTGAAAAAAAATACAACAAACAAAAATATGAAGTTACATGTACAACAGGGTTACAAAAGTCTTGGTGTTCTTGTTATAACTTTTTCGTATATCGGTGTCAAAATAGTTTCAAATAAAACTATATGAAATGACAAAACGTGTTCTTGTAAGAGCATTGTAATTGATATGGGTCAACGTTTCATGCATTATACATTTGAATAAGTTGTTGTTAGATCATCTGAACTCTGCCCTGTAGAATTATATTCAAATTCATTTACACTTTGTATTAAATAAAAACTGTTGCGACGCCCAGCAAACATGATGCATAAATAGTACATTACTATTTAATTACATAATGTTTGTGTAATTTTGCATAAACAATATAACTTATATTAGTTACTAGAGCGGAATTTTGTCCATTGGATCCTACTTCATACAATAACATGTAAAACATTAAATTTTATTCATGTTTTATCAGTAGAATTGTGCTATCCCGTGAACTTGAATGTTCAATCCTGTACAAACTGTGTGTTGCATATTGATTTTTAAAAATCTAATATGAAACAAGTGCTAATTGTCATGGGGTACCATTACAGAAGTCCCCAAAACCCCCGCAGTCGACTTCACAGTGCCAATATACATGTACATACCAAATTTGAGTGAAATCAAAGAATTTGTTAATTTCAACCAATCAGAAGGTTACGTGTGGTTGCTATGACAACGAAACATATTCGATTGAATTCGCAGTCCCCTAATATAGCAATATAACAATTTTTAACAAAATCGATTAATATCTAAATTTCGACCAATCAGAAGCCTCCGTGTGGTTTTCTATGGCAACGAAACCCTTACAGTTGAGTTTGCAGTCCCCTTATACCCCTATTTGCCAATTTTCATCAAAATCGAACAATATCTAAATTTCGACCAATCAGAAGCCTCTGTGTGGTTGCTATGGCAACGAAACCCTTACAGTTGAGTTCGCAGTCCCCTTATACCCTATGTACCAATTATCATCAAAATCGAACAATATCTAAATTTAAACCAATAAGAGACCGTTGCCGTTATCTTGGTTGACCAGTCCGAAAGTAAAGGGTCGATTGCACACCCCCTGACAATGATGAACACTTGTGTCAAGTTTTATTAAGTTCCGTCAAAAAGTTTTCGAGAAATGTGTAGGAAACTTTTCCGGCGAGAAAAGAAGAAGAATAATAACTAGTAATAATTGTAACGGATGGCCGTTACATGGGTCCC
This sequence comes from Crassadoma gigantea, assembly GCA_032360845.1. Classification (NCBI taxonomy): domain Eukaryota; kingdom Metazoa; phylum Mollusca; class Bivalvia; order Pectinida; family Pectinidae; genus Crassadoma; species Crassadoma gigantea. The sequence goes on along the minus strand of JAULCA010458640.1, from coordinate 9,852 downwards.
CCAAACTGCCCCTCTTGGACTTAAGGACATCTGCATCTCTCAAAACCCCTATATACCAATTTTGGGCAGAATGAAACAACATCTAAATTTCGACCAATCAGAGGCATCCATTTCATTACCATGGCAACTGACGCTTTCTGACTGACGCGGGATAAAAAGGGTCAGATACAAAACTAGACATCGTACTGATTACGTATGCCAAGTTTGATAAGAATCCCATAAGTAGTTCCTGAGATTAAGAGCGGACAAAAGCGGTGGAATAATAAAAATAATAATAATAACAACTAGAATTGCAATTTCGAGCAATAGCGGGATTCAGCCCTCCCCGCCAAGTAAGCTCATCCCCGCGGGAAAAAAAGTACTGATAAGGTATGCCAAGTTTGATAAGAATCCCATAAGAAGTTCCTGAGATAAAGCGCGGAAATCTCACGGCGGAGGAATAATAATAATAACTAGTAATAATTGTAACGGATGGCTGTTACAAGGTCCCCCAAACTGCCCATGTTGGACTTCTAACCTCTAAATTCCGACCAATCAGAGTCCTCCATTTCGTTAACATGGCAACTTACCCTTTCGAAACCGTGACCATGATGTTCGGCATACCTAAAAACCCGTAAGTACTAACTTTGTGCAGAATAAGACAACATCTAAATTTCGACCAATCCAGAAGCCTCCATTTCCTTACCATGGCAACTGACACTTTCGACACTGATACCATTATGTTCGGCATCCCTCAAAACCCCTATGTACCAATTTTGGCCAGAATCAAACAACATAAAAAATTCAACCAATCAAAGGCCTCCATTTCGCTACCATGGCAACTGACCCTTTTGAAACTGTTACCATTGAGTTCGGCATCCCTCAAAGCCCTTATGTATCAATTTTCGTCAGAATCTGACAACATCTAAATTTTGACCAATCAGAAGCCTCCCTTTCATAACCATAGTAACTGACCCTTTGCACACTGTTACTTTTGTGTGCGGCATCCCTCAAAACCCTCTTGTACCAATTTTGGCCAGAATCAGACAACATCTAAATTTCGACCAATCAGAGGCCTCCATTTCGTTACCATGGCAACTGACCCTTTTGAAGCTACTACCAATGTGTTTGGCATCCCTAAAAACCCTTATGTTCCAAATTTTCATCGAAATCGGAGCCATTATCTGAAATCCCTAAAAGAGGCTGTGGCGGCCCTCTTTGACTTCATGTCCCTAAAAAATAGCCCCTTGCACACCTAGACCCTCTGAGCATTATGTATGTTAAGTTTCATGATGATCCGCCTAGTAGTTGCTGAGAAAACCTCTTGATAAGTTAATGGCTGAAGAAGAAGAATAAGAACATTGAATAATAATAAGAAGAAAAATAAGAAGAAGAAATGGAGTAAAAACAATAAATCCCCAAACTTCTTATGGGGGACTTAATAATAAATAATAAGAATAAGTAAGAAAAGAAACAATAACAATACGTCTTCCCGACTTCGTTGGGGTGACTTAATAGTAATGATAAGAAACGGAGTAAAAACAATTAATCACGAAACTTTGTTTGGGGGACTAAGAAAGAAACGGAGTAAAACCAACAAGTCCCCACCTCGTTTGGGGGACTTAATAATAGCTTACGATCCTGTATAATTCATAGTTAATTAATGTATTCTCTGGTGTAATACATTTTATTATATATAATCATTGATTGAGTTCAGTAACGTTCAACTTTATTCAAGTCGATTTAACGTTACAAGGATGACTGGGAAAAAAGTGCAATATTGTGTATTATACAATCTATATTACAGAAACATTATATCTGCCGTAGTGTATACTTAATACCAACCTCAGTGTACAACTCATACCCTATGCATTACATACATTTACGCGTAGGTGCAGCATCCTGTATTATCAATATTTTATATAAGAATTAGTGAAAACATCTCTATCACAAATATACAATAATACATTACATAAACATAAGTGTGAAAATATGTATGAAATCAAACTGAATTTAAATGTTATTACAATTATCAAATTATTAATTTAAATGTTCATCCTATCTGAACTTTGCATAATATGAATATAACTATTTATGAATAATACTTAAGTTATAGTATACAACATACATAATATATATCCTCTAAGTATTTAAGTAACCTTGTGTATATGTATATATCAAAATAACACTCTCGATAACACGCCCCGACAAATGAACTCCGGATTTAATTCAGTGTCTTTCAGACAGTATTGGGCCATAATCATGTTATCACAACTACGTGTTGCTATGACTTGTAAAGATTCACAATATTAGGACGTCGTATTTCATATCAAATGAACATTTTATTGACACAAAGAGAAATCCAAAATCATGCTACACATGATAGTAATATAATATGAATTTGTCAACATGTGACTGGGCCAAAGCCAAGCTAGCTTATTTTCAAAGCTTGCGTATATTGAGATTAAATTGACAGTGTGGAATATAAGAAAAGAACGCCCGATCCTCAAAGAATAATTATTATAGAGATTAAAGATATTCAAAGACACTTAACCATATAGTATAAACACCTTCTAGATATATTCCCGTTTCTATTGACAATGCAGGAGTTAATTAACTTACCAATATTTCACAAATGAAACCGTTTGCGTTTGCGCAGTCGCCATCCTGGAACTTCCTGTCTTTTCTAATAATTACACAGTTTTTAGAGGCGTCTTTTCCGGGAGAACTCTTAAATAACGACATCTCTACCATTGATCCATCACTATGCTTCCAAACACCCTCATTTATGATGTCACTTCCGTCAACGAAATAATTATTGCTTTTACTGCTTTTCCCTTTTCTTCTTTTTAAGGCTTTTATCTTGTCACTCGTTCGGATGATCATTAACTCTGCTCCATCAGCTATGCATCGAGTTTTCGCCCCGTCATATGTATCCGTGACGTCGTTATAAATATTATAACAGATTGTTTTTGATTTTACTGATGCAGTCGAGTACGAATCTTTACATCCGGGTTGTTTTGTCGTTAATGACTCAAAAGCTGAACGAGACACTCGATCAGCGGACGTTTTTAGTGTAGAGTCCGTTTCACTCGCTTGTAATGAATTAGACGCTAGCGAAACCGTTACTGTCGTTGCAGTCTCTTCCTGTTTCGAATTGTCAACTCTTTTCTCTGTGCTCGTTTCAGATTCCCGTGAAACGTCTGTCATTATTCCAGAATATGGTTTCGTGGGTGACGTTATTTCTGTTGTTTCACCGAGAGATTGGCATGAAAAAGTCGTTGGAGTCCATGTCCCGTCCGGTTTACAAGTCATTCTTGGGTCACCACATCCTGCTGATCCATCAGCGCATTCATAGAAAAATTGAGAACTAACGGTTCTTATTGCAGTTGGTGTTTCAGAGGACCTTATTATCGGTGGGTCTGGACATGCTGACGTCATACAGATAGACAAACCATTTGACCGTTTGACGCATACATTTCCGTTCGGACATTTATGTAGATCACACGTTCCCATAATACTTCCGACCGTTGATTGACTCCACATGTCCATTTGGCTCACAAAATCCTTCCTGTTTGTCGAAGGACTCCTTGCAGATACATTTTCGCCTAGTTCACACTTTTGAGAGCGCCATCCTATGATCCTACATTTAGATCTTAGTTTACATTCTCGTATGCACTGTAAAACACCTACTGGTTCAAAAGCGTAAAACACGCCCGACTGTAGTTGGAATCCCCTTACAAATGATAGGTCGTCGAGGTTCAGAGAAACACTTTGAGACAATGAAGAAGTCGATGTATAGATAATTGCGCAAAATATCACAACATCTATTGTGAAATTTGTCATGGTATATTAATTACATGAAAAAAAACAATGCGGTTACTTATGCAGTTCATCGGTTATACATTCTTGGAAACAATGGTAAACGTGCTAAAGGGTAAACTTGTCTCTGGATGTCACATAGTGTCCATATGATTGATATATTAGAAAGTCCAGTACCTTCTAAAGCAGATATGTTCTTAAATATAGAACACAACCAGACGAAATAACTGGACTGGTCCATTTATTGACACGCGGATAACAACTAAACTATCAGACAGTTTGTTCTTCCTTTAATATAACACACATATTTGTATCCATATATTTGTCCTATAAAACAGATATAAATTAACACTTTTGTTAACAATAAAATAATGAAGTTATATAAATGTTTGTCGTCGAACATAACAATCAATATCGAAGCGATGAATCCGTTTTACGGTACCCTTGCTGTGTTCCAGATGAAAGAATATAATACAGATCCATTTCACTGTATAATTACTACTGTTTTTAGGTTAGTGTCTACCCCTCTCAAACATCCCAGACATATCCGATCCAATCAGCGTGTTATACTTCTCCAGTTTTGCACATACTGCTGTTTGTATCCACAATGCATCATTCAACCTACATCAGCTACTCCATCACAATCCCTTACCAATATCACGTGATTTGTCATTGATTACATTCGTTATTACAGGAAATTGATGCAACGGATTACACCTCTCTTCCTAAAAATACACATAAGGCATGCTTAATGAGATCTTTACCTTGAACTTTAAAGATGAGTCAGATAAAAGCGTTTTTACGTTGCTTATCGAATACGTGTTTGTCTGTCTCTTTTGTCCATTAGTCTAAGTACAATTAGTCTAAGTACAATGTTTCGAAGTACAGTGTGTAAATTAAGCAGTACTATCCTCCCAGTGTCTCCGTCATATAATGGCTAGTTTTCAATTTGTCTTTTCGCCAAACTGTTACTATTACTTTACGGTCTTGAAACATTTTGATATGAATAATCTGTCGACTGTCAATATTATATATATGTCAGATAAAGCTGAGTTACCATATTTATGGGTTATTTGATACGCTTTCCTGAAAAATTCTTTTTTTCTATAAATGCATCAATGTTTGGTATGAAAAGACCAGACTTATCATAATTAATCCCATTTGATCCTACCCAAGTGGTTGCCAAAAACAACTTCAGTACAGCATTATCTGTATAGTTTTACCTATACTGAATATCCTATATTTTCACAGCTTGATAGAGTACTTTCTCTAGTAAACCGCTACAGGTTTTATCAACCTTGAACTCGATTACTGCTTTATGGCAAAGACAACTTGAAAGCACTGTGCTTTTTATGGCGAACATGTAAACTTCATTAGGGATAAAGAGATATTGGTAGTGTGAAGTTTACTGATGCCATGAAACAAAAACACCAGCTATCTTCACGTCGACAAACTACATGACATGTTTATGGTAAATCGATGGAAGGTGATCGGGTTAAAATATATAAGATATAAAAAATACCGGTTGCAGAATTTCAGATTCATTTAGCGACAAAGCGGGGTGCATTTACAATAACAAATAGATCTAATGGACTCATTATCACTTTATCGACTTTCCTGGCATTAAGAACAAAGTAGATAGAAGTTAAACGCGGTACCCAGAACACACATTTGCATACCTTCAATACGGTACGCATATCTAATAACAATCAATTAATTGCAATCTAAATGCAAATTCGTCAATCATAATAATATGAATTACCTTTGCTTCAAGCCCCAATAACGCCCATCCTGTCATCTCTCTATCAAACATTGTGCTCCTCTCACAGTAAAAGTCGGTGTTTTTCTTATTGAATATCGAAACTAACGATTAAAATACCATTATCTAACTTAAAGGTACGAATTTGAAGTCCCCTTGCATGGTTATATCATTAACAATTCTTGTAAAGCAATTAAAATCATTACGTGTAAAATATAAAATGGACGATGTGAAGTTTTAATCCAATCTTCAGTTTTGCCAAAAAAGAGTATCCTGTTGCTTTTGTTCCCTCCTCGGTTCCTCTACGAAATATAGCATAGACTTTTATTTGTATATTGGCTTTGTGATAACTTAATTTTAAAAATTTTGTAAAACTGGTTTTGTATTTTCCGGTAATCTATCAATGTCACTATTTGCAGGCAAGATACCGTAATGGTTAATGTCACCTATTGCTTCACGTAATGGGTTCAAAACACCATTTTGTTATGATAAAATCTGTTTTATTGTGATTTTTTCCTGTGTATGTGTTTGATTAAAACTATGCATAATTAATCTTAATCATGTATATGAATTTTAGATGAAACTGTTTGCATGATTTCTTTTTAATCGTCGTTGAATGCGATTCCACAGATTGTGTATATTCCTCTATAACCTCTTAAACCTTAAATTGATAAATACTGATATGATGAGCGGTGATAGGATACACTCAATGTCACTTTATTTCATAATTCAGATATAACGATGATTAAACAATGGAGATCTGCTGTTATTTATCAACCAAAAACCTAAATTAAAGATCTTTTCACTAGTTTCATATATTGTAACTTGATGAAGACTTGGTGTAAAATGACCTCCTCATTCCTTATGATAAACAAGGTTGAAGTGACAGTTGATTAATACATTTCAACAACAACAAGAAAGTATCGTTTTCAAAACCATAATTCAAGATCAAAAACGATAAAACTACGGCAAAATGAAAAAAAAACAACTTTAGCTAAAAAAAACTTTACATGAAGACCCTTGAAAAAGGAATGGGAAAATAAGAGAATGGGTTCCGGAAGGGAACGCATCTTCTGCTGCATCGAAGACATCTGCATTGTGAATCTAACTAGCCCAAGTGGTGTCTCATTTCATACCGAGAACTGAGATAGCAACAACAAAACAGCATGGCTCATTAGTGAGCATGGATAAAAGCATCTACCTTTATATCACACAAAAGGGGACACATTTCCCTATGAGATATTGATTGTGCCATTCATGATGTTTATTACTCATTCGTAACTGGACAAATCTTACAGAAATAAATAACTGATTCCATCTATAGTATTTAAGCACGATAAAGACTTTGTTTCATAACGTTTGAGTTTGATGATATTTATCCTACTCCAGAAAAGTGTTATTAAACAAATAATTGACATTTCCGCACATTTAAATACTTATTAAAGGGACTAAATGGATAAATTTCGTTCAATTTCTTCATGCATTTAATTTCTGGTAAGCTTTGTAATACATGGAATTAGACTGTTTACAAAATTATGGCACTTCTTGTGAAATATTGACAATGATTATCAACTTCAAAATATCGCTGAACAACATTCGAAGCTGTATCTGCCGCCATTCGCTGTTTTTATCGGAGAGAGCCGAGTATACCACGTGACTTTAGCAAGCTGTAAACATTTGTCACGTAGAGTTAGAACATGTGTTTATTTTGCAGTTGAATGACTTATATGGTCTCTAGGAGCATCAATCGTTTTTCGTTATTGTTAATTGGGTAACGTAAACGGATAAAATTACATAATATGCTCGTATTGACCCCCAGGAGTTAAATGCTAAATGTTTTTTACGTTCGACGATGGGACCCCCGACGGGAATATTGTTTTGCTTTTTTGTGGACTGGGATCTTATTGTAATTCTCCACTTTTGAAGATTCAAATTTAAAAGTTAGCGTCCAAATAACAAACTGGAGTATATATTCAAATTTGAATTGATATATTTACAGCCTTAACAGCTGTTTTTGTACGTAACAATTATAATACAAAATGCCGACCACTACTGTACCAATTTACTTTAGGCCGAAATGTGAATGTCGATTTCAATCATATAAAGGAGATCGGCATCACAAACTGTAAATATGAACAAAAAAAGTCCTTTAGATTTACACAGAAATTGAGACTTGTTCGACTGTTCGAATTTCCCCTTATTATGTGTCTTAAATTTCCTGCATCGCGCAAGCGCAAAAACATTGTTTACACTCGCTGAACGATAATGATATGAATTAGTGACTAGGTCGTTCCTATTTTATTTTATTTTTTTCATATTTTTTTTTAAAAATGGTTGTTCACACTTTTAAATTGTATAATTAACACAAAGTATATAACTTTTAACATACTTTTAATGTTTATAACCTTTTTAATCGATTATGAAATGAGATTTTATCAATTTTGTCCCTTTAACTATGTCTCCGATTGTTTGATATCCACATCTCTTTTTACACTCGGGAATGTTGATTATTTTCACACTGTCGAGAACTGAATTGCAAATATCACGCTGCGTGTTACACAAAACATTTTTTGCTTTTGCTTTTTGTTTTACCGGATGCAATACCCGGTAAAACAAAAAGCAAAAGGAGGTATCGTTCACTAGGAATCGCCGATCGTTTTACCACGACTCGCCGATTGGTGTCTTTATTTTGATGTCTTTACAGATCTTTTGTTTTCTATAGTTTGTATTTTACTAATCTTCTTAATCTTTTGATTTCAAAGTTACCAACACCATTTAAACACATTACATGCCATTTTTGTGTCTCGTATTTGTAGAATTGGTACATAACTACCATATATATCTCTCGGGATAAACAACTACTACATTTATTTCTTGGCGTGTTAAGAGTGCAGTAGATGCATGAGACAGTAATATTGCACATATTCTGAAATTATGATGATGGTTCTACTCATTGTACATGAATACCAAATGCTAGCCTGTACTCTTTCATGACTCATTCATAAATTATTTTTAATTTCGAGCCATTCATCTGGCGATGACTCGGTTAAGGGCCTCATTTTGTGCAACTGTAAACGAGTTTTTCCAGTCGTCATTTGTCCTGCAATACAAACAAACTTAGGAATTATTCATGACTTCAAATTTAAACATTGTAGTTTTACTAAAGGAATACAGTGCTGTAGTTGAAAAGAGATTACACCGCTATGTATTTATCAAAAAAAACTTCACGTGATGCCTTGTTCAATATATATTTTGTATATGCACATTATAAATTATGGTTTGGTATCACATAGCAATATAATTTACGTTGTTCTGAAAATCTTATTGTTCATAGAGTACGATTCTTTATGTTCGGTCTGTTAAATCCATATTTTGTTTTATTTGAATAAGCAAGCATTGTGTATATATATTATCACATATGATAAAAGTATACATAGGAGTTTAATCTTTTACTATATTTTGAGGTATCGTTATTCAATATGGCTAAACACCAACAGGGCTTAACCTTAATACTATAACTTCGATTTTATGAAGGTCATTCAATATATGTTGTCACCAGAAACAGTTTAGTGCCTTGCCAAAACTTGCCATCGGACAAGAAATGGACAAGCCATCGATTGCGGAATGGCACACATCCATGATAACTGGCTACAGTCCATTTCTTAAATGAAGGTTGAGACTAAATCTGAAATACGCTTCCATGATAAAACACAAAGTTAATTTCAGACTCCATCAAAACAGATACATGCATAGTTGTGCTGCATGAAAGGCACCGCTGCCGTCATATTGACAACTGTAGTCAGGTCGCTGCAGTATCACAGGAGAACATTGCTGCTGTGAAAGCGATAACTCAGGACGGAGGTCGATAAACTGTTTCTGAGAGATCTCATTTGATTGTCATGTCAGAATTAAAGAATGCCTCAATTGACCATCCATTTGCTGAAATCTGAACAAAGGTCAAAACGTTTGAAATGTGCTAAAATGTCTTGAAAAGTAATGTGTCAGCCTATCTTACTATGTCAGACTACCTAAATGTGTCAGACAACCTTAATGTGTCAGAGTACCTTACTATGTCAGACTACCTTAATGTGTCAGACTACCTTAATGTGTCAGACTACCTTACTATGTCAGACTACCTTAATGTGTCAGAGTACCTTACTATGTCAGACAACCTTAATGTGTCAGAGTACCTTACTATGTCAGACTATCTTAATGTGTCAGACTACCTTAATGTGTCAGACTACCTTAATGTGTCAGACAACCTTAATGTGTCAGACTACCTTAATGTGTCA
>JAULCA010458639.1:0-38567 GCA_032360845.1 Crassadoma gigantea | reverse complement strand
CTTTAGAATTTATATGATAAAAAGTATTTTTACAGTGTGAATTTATTTCTATAGTCCAAAACAATATGCACAGTCGTTGCACGCGCCATTTTTTAAAAACGTTATCAAAACACTGATATTTGAGTTTGAATTATGTTTTCTTGTGCTATTTGAACTTAAAAACTAATCATCTGTAGACATAAACTGGTGCATGGCAATCTATTCTAAGATTACATCATTGTTATAACTAATTGTGTACCACATTTGTTGATTTACAAGTATTTTTGCCAAAAGTGATCCGATTTGGGTACTGATCCAATTTGGGTACTATAACCTTATGGTTAAAGAAGATACAACAAAGTGAAAAGAGTAGATAGACTGTTCTACAACAAATATAGATGACTTAGATGTATAATACGATCTTACACCCATACCTTCATGATGGGCAGCCACACAGATGTTCTGGTTGGGAGACACACAAGAAGCCACACTGTCCTGCCGACAGTGCTCCGACGAATCAGGTAAAGTTAGTGATATTGTCAAAGAACAAACTTGAACTTTATGTCATAGAACATATATCCCCACCGGGCTTAGGCAGAACATGTAATGGGATTATGTTTGGTATATATGGCAATCGGGGCCATTATACATTGTTTTAATTAGTGCGTTTTATGTTTTATATATTAATGTAAATATATACAAAAATTAAATGGCAGAGCGCCAACGCCTCTGAGGTTGAACAAAAAGGTTTACGAAATGAGAAAAAGAACATCGCTTACATGCACGAAGTAGATATGGATCTAAATATATCCTAAAAAATGCTTATCTGAATGGTTGGAGGTTATGACACGTATATTTCTCTTGTGGGTATATGTACTGATGTGTTTCATACCTTTCATTAAGCTATTCTTTTGCCATTTACAACCTAATGATTCAATGTTATCATGCGTTTTTATTCGTGTTTTCGTCATTTTGTTTTTAAAGGTTTATTAAATAAAGAGACTTTTAATCATCGGAAACATTCACATTAAGCACATGGTTCGTCTACTAGTGAAGGTTTGCTTTATTAAGACTCTTGAGGTGTGTACTTCCGGTTGCAGAGATGATCCAAATTTCGTTTTTAATACAAGCACTCAAATCTCTGTCTTAACGGATGACGTGTTTGTCAACTTTTCTGTATTGTTTTTTTTGTACTCTTATACATAGATGTATCCTGACAAAATAAGAATTTTGCGATCCTTTGACAGTCAGCTCTAAACTCATGAACAATCAAACAACAACATATTTCAAAAGTTACGACGTTTATATTTCGATTTGTTCTTTAAAACTATATTTCTGCGTTTGGTTTTGCTAGTGTTCATCTAACTTATATACAAAAATAATTGTGCTTGAATTTACATCATTTCACGGAAGATTGTTCCATAAATCAACAGCTCTCTATATAAGTAAAAAAAAAGTTTCAAATATTTATCTTACATGTGATTTGTATTTGTTTTGTTTTTAATTGTGTCCACGCATAGCTGAACTTTCCCTGGCATGAAATTTGTCAGACACTTTATAGTCATTTTTCCCAGACTACTTTAATTGCCCTAAATGCTTTCGTATCATCCTTGAAAATGAGTGTATTCGTTCTGAGACCTATTACAACTGGCATGTCATTTATATAAACTACAAATAAAAGTGGCCCAAAAACCGATCCTTGTGGTATTGCCCTTATTACATGGTTCCATTCCGTTTATGAAAATAGTTAAAACGATGAAATTGGTCTGATTGCCCTGATTTGACAAATTTGTTTGTCGGCACTGCCGTTATTACTTCTGTGTATCCAGCGAGCATTTAGTGTGCAGAGCCAATGACAATATTGGATCACACTATCGTTATTACTTATAAAAACTGGTATATATACCTCTTTACCAAGAAGTAACATGTGCTTGTTGATGTCATTTCAATATGTGTTTTTTTATGGGGTCGGGGATTTGCGGACAGTTAACAAAGATGCTCTGACTTGTTCAGATGTTTATCAATTTATATACATGTATTGAATTCAAATTATGTTTTGCCATGCTATCACATTTCAATAATGTCAGAAGAGTACCTCTTCATTTAATCACAATCCATATCACTATCATCGTAACAGAATTATACGATTGAAAAGCTGTCTACATACTACGAACTCTATTTAGTGTTGTGTCTATGTAATAGTAATGCTATTAGGATTTCCATCACAACGTCTTCAGTACAATTAAGTTCACTCTGCCAAAATAGACGCTGTACCAGCCATATCGACAAAACCTGATTGTGACGTCACTCATTTGTTTTGTAGGGCTTTGTAATTAAAACTACCATGTGCTAAGGACAATAGAGTGTGTATGTCGAAAATAACTCCTGACACGATCAAACATTTTGCATCTTAATTAAGATAGATCACAACTTTTTTGGATTGTCAAATTCATAACAATATAGCCCTAAAAAACATCAAAATGTATTTAAAATCCTAAGCATTTATTGAATAAGATCTCTTTTTGTAGAAAATATCTTTTAAAAGTCATGTGCTACCTGCAAAGTGTGACATATCTAAATGAATGGCGATGCCTAACGACAAAAAAATCAAATCATAGTGTTTCAGTTTACATACTGGTAGGATAAAATGTACAAAAAGTACCACTTGTTCAGATGAATAATACAATCACATACATTTTCTTCTCATCAATCACAGCTTTCTCCTTATGAATAATCATGTTTTGTATATTTTTATCATTCAATTAGTCCAGTCCATTTAGTTTGTTGAGGTATGTATTTAAACTAGGCCTGTTCTATTTACGCAACAGAATATTTAAGTTCTCTTCCGGCGAAAACATTATGCAAATTACTAGAACTTCAAATAAAAAAAATGAAAATTCTCCTTTCAATTTTCAAAAAGCATCATTAGTAAGAATGTTATCGTTTATTATCAATCCATATATCGAAGTGGTTATGTTATATGTGTGAATTGGTCCATTAATTTGTGGTACCTACCTCGAGCCAGTTTGGAGCAATGTGATAGTCTGTCAACGTACAGGCTGATCACGTAAGCACTGTTTTCATTACAAACTTGTTTCACCAGCTAATATCATCTTTTATCTGGTTTCAATACATCCTATCGGGGACCGATGTATTTCAAGGTAAGTATTTTGATATGTTATTTTAAATTGTTAGAATTTTACATTCATATTATATAAATTGGTTGCTATCATTTTACATAAATGTTGTATTAATAAGTTGTTAGTATTTTATATAATATTATAATATGAAAAGGGAAAGCCTTAAAAGAGAGTAGCTTTTGTTGATCTCTGAATGAGATAATACTCTTTTCAGAATGAGATAAAATATATTTTTTTTTAAAGTCGGCTAGTCGGGAAACAACAATAAAACATAAGCTCTCATGAGACTTAGGACCGACATAACAATTACGGGACATCGGGGCAAGTTCAGCCCATTTTTCTTAAGATCCGTTCTGGAAAGTATGGCAGTACGTCCGTTCCTAAATTAATTTAACTTTCCATGTCAGACGATCAAATGGCCGAGCGAACCCTGTCATGGCAGGCATTCGGATAAATTGGGCCACATTGGAATCAGCTTAATTATGATTCAATGAAGCATGCGACGTGAGATTTTACCGCTAATTTTATGACTTTTTATGTGCTTCATGGTCCAATATTGACACGGTATCATAGGCCGAACCTGTCCTGGCTCAAATTGATATTTCAATAAATTCGTATTGTACAGCAATATGTTAGTGAGTGCATGGCTTTTATGTATATCATTTGAAGCTTTCAGTGTGTTTGACCGTAAAAAAGTAGCAATTCCGTTCGCATACTTAGAAACGCGACCATGATTTTCTTTCTATACCCGCTCAAAAGTAACTTTCTCCTGTTTAGTAATTGTTCATTAAAGTTTTCCATGCCATGTTTTACGTGTGAATACCCAGCAAACTAAAATGCTAAGGTCCTTAAAATTGTAAATATTCGCTCAAAAACAAACGTATTACGGGTGACTGGACTTGCCCCGGTCTCTCGTATGTAATTGTTTTGTATTATATATGATTGGTAAACATGTATTTACAATACTTTTTTTGCATCAATGACGCAATTTCTTCCAGTTAAAGCTAAGGTCTTGTGCGTACGTATATGATGGGTCGGGTGGCGCAGTGGATAGTGCGCTCGTCTTCACCAAATTGGCCGGATTCAATCCCGGTCAACTAGCCGACCACGCGGGTTTTCTCCGGATACTCCGGCTTCCTCTCAAATTAAGAATTTAATCTTCTGCGTGATTCCGTCTGGAAACAACGAATGACTGAAATAAGTAGAGAAAACAATCTGTCTGATAAGTTTGGTAATTGATTTAAATAAGTGCATATTACCATATTTAACGATAAGTCTGAATAGTTAGTTTAAAAAATTAAATTAAAAAAAGAAAACATCGTATTTCTTTGATGTAACTGAGAATGTCGTTATATCAATATGTAATCACAGTTCCTGTTCCATCCTGAAACACCGGATTGAATTTCATATTTTGTTACTATCACCGAGGTTTGATAGGTTAAGATGCCAAATAAAATTAAAACGTTTCTGTCTGTAACTAATTATAAATCGGCGCGGGTTGGTTGTCTCCAAAATTATTGTTGATTTCGAAATAAATGCTCTAGCCATTGATTCTTTTATGAGTGGTGGTGATGTATATATATATAAAGACTTTTACCAGACATTCGAAAATGTTAATTATTTCGTTTATATTCTCAACATTTGGAAATCAAAAGCTGATAACATTGTAGAAGACGATGCTAACCGTATTGGTTTAATGTGGACTTTTTTTATAAGATCTCTCCCGGCAAAAATATCAGCAAAACCTGGTTGATGACAAAAAGGATTTTCAGAAAATATCCGCAGTTTAACTTTTAGGTCTGTGGCAAAAACAGAAACAAAGAAAGTCATGAAGCACCCAAAAAGAGATAAACGCATCGAACAACAGTTCCAAGATTTTCCGGTTATTTTCCATCCTTCCGGGAGTGTGGCGTGTATGTAACATCATAGTATGATAACTTCTGAACAGAGTTTCATGCCTATTTGTACACATTTTATAAGTTTTTATCTAAATAAAAAAGTAATAAAACATGAAGATTAATTTCACGGTATGTTTTCATGTATATGTATTGGCTTCAAGGATTCACTTCCAGTTTCCCCACTGGACGTCTACTTCCGAACAAAACAAATAGGGAAATGTGTAGCAAGGGGAAGCAACTCTGTTTACTCACGATTGTGTTACCATAAAAGAGCTTCGCTCGGGACGCTCTTATTAATAGGTTGTTAGTATTTTACAAAAATGTTATATAAATACGTTGTTAGTATTTTACATGAGTGTTATATTGATATATTGTTTTTATAGTTAACATATATGTTATTTTAAAACGTTGTTAGTATTTTACAAAAATGTTATATAAATACGTTGTTAGTATTTTACATAAATGTTATATTGATATATTGTTTATATTTTACAAATATGTTATTTTAATACGTTGTTAGTATTTTACATAAATGTTATATCAATATACTGTTAGAATTTTACATACATGTTACAAATTTATATTAATATGTAGTTAGTATTTTACATAGATATCTTAATCATATGTTGTAAGAGTTTGAAGTCATATATATAAATCTATATCTAGTACATTCATATAGCGTCTTACATGAATTTCCATTTCACGTGAGTTTTATGAAACGAGATTTTGAAGTTTTCCATTGTACGAGCCTCTGGCGAGCTATATTGTAAAATGAAAAAATCGTGACAAGGTTCATAAGTTTATCTTTTTTCCTCACATAATCAAGATTTGTGGCATTTATTCGTGTAAAACGACACTTCCCATACAACCTTAACATGTTAAACGCCTCCATTTTGACACCAGTGCTTAAGTCTGTGACCTGTGCACTTGTCCTTGTTTCGCGATGAAAAAATAAGGAAATCAAAAGACTGAAATATCATATTAAATGGGTTAATACGTGGAAACATATGACATGGGTATATTTACTAGATGCCACGGTACATTTTACGATAAATATAGTTATGTAGGTGTTAAACAAATATGTACTGATAACATACTGTATGCATGAAGTACATTCCTTTACATCAATGCACTAGTAGTAAATACATGTGGTAAGTTTGGTGTGATAAGATATTGAATAAAAATCTTTTTTTTTTATTTTCTCATTTTTTTCTTATCTATTTATTAATTAATTGTGATGGACAAATCATTAAAAGTATATTTCTTTATTTTGATCTTTGCACAACATTCAAATAATGTATTTTGTTTGTATTGCTGCTGATGGCAGACATATGATTCGTGCACGCTCAACGACAGATTCGACATGCTTTTGTTAGATATACTTTGAAAGTTTTAGCAGGAAGTCAAGTAGGTTATGCGTTTTATCAAAGGAGTTGTGCTGATAATTCCTCGTAGTAGTTAGGTCTTTTCACCATGTGGTGAAAAGAACTATTGTTTTTGTTATGTTTCTTATTCTTCTGCTATATATTGTGGAGTCTCTGTCTTTTGATCGGTAAAAGATAGGTTTATTTCCCGTTAAGAATGTTGTAGGACCATGTCTGAAGGTGACATTGCAACATTTGCAAGTAGGTAAAAAATCCAATATGGCCGTCATGACGTCATAGGTTAAAATCTTTAAAAGCGCCTCAACTCGAAAACAGTTGATTGTACAGAATTCGTGCAATCATATCATTTGTAGATACTGACGATATCTAACTTTTTCTAATTACATGTTAATACAAAATATTGAAAAAAAAAATTATTGTTGGGTCAAAGGTCATTTAAAAAAAAAAAACATTCACTTTTTTTTTTTTTTTTTAATGTTTCTACCGATCGATGGAGAATGACGTTCCAATGAATTTGATGTCGTAATATTTGGTAATATTTGCAACTTCATCGAGAAAACAGAATGGACGACATGACGTCCTATCCGATTTTAACTCTAATTTTAATATTTCATTAATGGACAAATATATCTAATGCATCTTTGTTTTTTTGTCCAGAATAGCAAATTTTTTTTGAGGAAAATATCAACTTCCGTTTTTTGGTAGGGGTCAAAGTAGAATACATCTGAATTTGAGAATTGTCTTTAAATTTTACATTATAAACTTCTTCCCGGATTGGTCTGGGCGGATTGGTCGAGTGGTTAACACTTAGGCCTTCCACGCAGCTAGCCGGGGTTTGATCCCCGAAGTCGGCGTACGCATGTATATTCAGGGAAAGTGTTTTTCTCCTGCCCACACAACTCCAACAACCCAGGTGGAGTATGATTGGTCTGGGATGGATGTTGCGGTATCTCTGCCGTAGGATTCAAGTGAGGTGGCACTATAAATGATGCCGTTGGAAGCACGGTTCCACTACAAAAAGAACACATTATATCTTCAGCACACACGCATGCATACACACATAGGGAGATATTAGCCAGGTGGCGTACTACTAGTAGTTAGCGCCTGATAAGGCAGATTCTGCGAATTCCTTAAAGTTGTATTAATTTATGTATAGGCTAGTTGTATTAATTGTATACCTATGAACTGTAACGCGCTTTATAGTGGCTTATGTTAGTTAGATAGGCGCTATATCAAATGTTGTATAGTTTATTATTTATTCTCAAGTTTCACCAGGTGGATTCAGCTCAAATTTGCCTGAACTGATTCTGAGATAGTACTGACCAAGTGTTAGGGTTTTCCGATCAGTCTGAAATGCAAGATGGCCGCCATGGCCGCCATTTTGAAAAACAAATTTTTAACTTCTTCTCCAGTTCCGCTGGTGCTTTTGAGTTAAAATTGGTGGGGATGGTATGGAAGGAGAACCAGCATCTAACATTTGGTAACATTTTCAACTTTATCGAAAAAAAACCCCAAAACGGCCGTCATGACGTCATATCCGATTTTTCTCTAATTACAATACCTCATTAACGGGCAAATGTATTAAAATCACCTTTGGATATATTTTGTAGAATAGCAAATACATGTCTTTTTCAGGAAAAACAGTTTCTGTCAAACATCAACTTTCAATTTTCGGCCGGGGGCAAGTTCGAATGCATAATTTTGTGCAACACACTTCAAAAACTTTTTCTCAATAACCAAGTGGCTCAAGTTCATGACATTTGGTGAATATCCTGCTCAAGCCATTGACTATCAAGTTTAATAATAAGAAAGACTATGACCCATGTTCAAGGTCAATCATGTTTAAATCTTTAAAAGACTTCTCAATAACGGAAATGCCCAAGGTATTGATTTTAAGGTCACCTGAGATAAAGTCTCAAGTGACCTATTGCGATCGCCTTTTGTCCAGCGTCGTGCGTCGTCCATCGTCCGTCCGTAAACAATTAACATTTTCGACTTTTTCTCAAAAACTACTGAACCAATTGTAATAAAATTTTGCAGGAACCTTCATTGCAAAAAGTAAACCAAACTTGTGAATAATATGGACACCACTCCCCAGAGGCCTGAGGGATGGGGCCAAAATGGGTCAAATTGACTCAAATTTCAAAAATCTTTTTCTCTACACTAAAATACAGTAGAATCAAATATTTTTCATGGATGGAAGGGTCTCAAGGTACTTTACCAAAATTGTTAATTTCATGACCTAAGGGTCTAAATTCCCCCCTAGAGAGGGGCTAAAGTTTACTATGGTTTGTATAGGAAAATGACATTTTTTAGCACACATGTAATTTGTTTATTTTCGATTGGAAATCAATCAAACTTGGTTATAATTATCAGTATATGATGACGGTTTAATGGATGCACATATTGACCCTGGATGACGGTCGGCGCAAAAAGGGGTCAAATTGATTTGAATTTCAAAAATCTTCTCTACACCCAGTTATGTTAGAATCAAATACTCTTCATGGATGGAAGGGTCTTAAGGTACTTAACCAAAATTATGGTTTTCATCACCCCATTAGTTTCTGTTGGAAATAATTCAAACTTGGTCAGAATTATTAGTTTGGGATGGAAGTTTGATGGTGTGCACATATTGACCCTGAATGACACTCGGGGGCTTGCGGGTTTCCAACTATACAGCTCGTCTTCTACAAGACATGCTCATGATGAAATGTTATAAAACATATGAAAAACAGATTCTTACTTTAAAAAAAACATTTAGTTGCTAAAATTTTGCAAAATTCTAAAAACTGTTTCGTGATACCTTTTTCAGGCGAAACACTGGTTAATCAGTGATTTTAAGAGATGGTAAGGTGTAAAGAATTCGGCTTTGGAACTATAAACTAGGATACAATAAGGGATATATTGACTCCTTTTTTGTGATAAAAAGATACCCTCCCCATTAACGTATTCACAAATTCTTCGAGATACTAGTAAATAAGTTGGCGATCTCATTTACAAGTTGATATATTAATGTTTTGTTGACACCTGTGTAGGTTTTTTGGTTTTGTTGATGGATATTGTTTTATTGAGTGATTTGAGTAAACAATACATTCTTGTTTTATTTTCGTTCGATTAATAATGATGAACTATCTTGAAACTTCAGGTGGCGTTACCAATCATTCTTCTCTGCTGCGTAGCGTTTATCAGAAGAACTGATGGTCAATGGGATTCACCAGCGATAACACCTGAAGGGGCTAATGATTTTGATGATGATGACAACAAACCTGACCTTGACAATGAACCACCTCCTCCTCCTCCTCCTCCCACCACCACTACTTCAACTACAACTACTACCACAACTTCGACAACTACTACAACTCCAACAACCACTACTACAACTACAACGGGTCCAACAACCACTCTCCCGCAAAATAACTGTAGTATAAACGTAGATGATGAATGTTTAGAGTCCAAGCAGCTGTTATGGGACCTTCCGGACACAAAGGAACTCCTTATATTCCAGTTAGTTTGTTCTGCATATCGAACAGGTCGTCTACCAAACTAAAATGTATAATTTAGAGTCACTTTTGTCAGAAAATAATAAGAGGTAATGGATGAAAGTGCTGTTAAGTAATATTCAAATGGATCAGGAAGTAAAGACGACATTGTAGACAAGATGAGGTTAGCAAGTTTTCGGAGCAAACCGCTTCTTTATCGAGACACAAACAATATTGAGACACAGACGAACACACGAAGCACTAATATTTCAAAAAAGAATGAAAATAACATAGGATATAGCTAATATTTAAAAACAGTAAGCCTTTCTGCTAGCGTAACCAATAGCAGAATTGACAATGGATCGTATCATTCACCAATGATACACGTATATTATGTGTGCGTAAAACGACAAAGTTTTAACATTATACAGAGAACCTTGAGCGTTGAGAAAAAAATCTGAAGCTGGGAAAAATAACAGCGATTGGTTCACCTATAATCAGTTGGTTATGGAGTAGAATGTCTTTTAATAAGCAAAATTTATATTAAACATTTGTTGTTACGAGCTGTAAATGTTTAGTGAAGGTAGAGAGAAATAAGCATTTGCTAAATCTGTCAGTGTAAGTCAGTTTCGTACACCGTCAAGGAGCAGCAAGCATGAGAATCGCCAGATCAATATCAGTGAACCAGCTTGTCAAATACCGCCCGGGAAGGACAACAAACGGACAATAAAAGCTTATCGTTCGTTCATACCTCGAAAGTAGCGACTTAATATTGTGTTGGCTCAATATCTATGGCAACCACTTTCTTGTCTTTCAAACTATAGCTTTGCAGGTTAAACTGCCTTGTCATAGGGATATCTGGATTGTTCTGCTTGATTGAGAAGTAATTGTTGTTATTCAATCACAAATGTTCATTTTTTGCAGGTAATAAGATGTTCAGTATGTGAGTGTTTCTGTGTGTCCATAAAGGAGCGGATTGCTCCGAAAATTTGATAACATTATATTGTCTACGCTTTTGGAATAACGACCTCGTCGTTACATACTCTAATTTTAAGTACTTTTTATCCCACAATCCCATGTTTGTAAGGATCTTGTGTAATATTGAAAACCAATATTTTTGTGTCAAGATTGTGCAAACACTTCCTAGCTCTACGTTTCATTACGCTTCACTTAACATGTATTTTACAATGCTTTACCCTTTATGTATTGCTGTGTTTGGTGTTTGGTAGTTTTGCACATACAAACTCGTTTTAATGTTAAGTATGAACATTATATTTGATTTTTAATCCCAACTGGTCATACTAGTGAAAAGCAATTATCTCTTACATAACTAGAATCATCGATTGCTCGTTTTTTGCTGTATTCTTTTTTTAGCATATCTTTTGTTCATCTATTATGAAGTATAACATTTATAATACTGTTTATAGAATTTGCCATATTTCTTTTACCTGAACACTTCAATATCTTTACAGAGATTTTGGCAGAAAAAAATGCTTTAAAAGAAAATGGATTTTTATAAAAGAATAAAATGCATCACTAAAATTAAGATAAGATATTCAATTATATATCAATAAAATGTTCATAAAGACTACCAAGGAAAAAAAGGCGAACTTAAATGTTCTATGGCAAAATCATGGTTATAACGTTTTGGTTCGTATATAATTCCAGAATACGTCTGCGTTATGCCTTGATGTTAAATAAGCAAGCCAAGCTCTTCCTTCTGGAAATACCTGAGCCTTCAGAAGATGATACCAAGAACAAGTGTGTATTTGACCAATCAAATGGAAGGTATGTTTAACGACAAAATATTGAAAAAAACCTTAATAATATTGTATTCTAGTGTTCTATTGTCAGCATTGTATTCTAGTGTCAGCACGAAATGTAAGCTCTAAGCAAGAGAAAATAACGCATGCATGTTCTGCTTAATCGGAGACCGCTGAACATACAAGCAAAATAAATGATACCTATGATCAACGATTGTGTAGTGGGATATATACATATAAATGTATGAAAAAACATTTAGATTTCAACTATATGTCTCGAAACACGATTTCTTTTCTACGACCCTGATACTCTGCCTAAATTTATCATTAAAAATAAAATCTGCTAGAAAAGTGTACCTTTATACATGTAAGTTGAACGATGCATACGTACACGAGTGAATTGCTTCATTCAGTTGTTTCGTCCTTCTTTGACTTTTCGACGATGCAAGGCCAACAAATTAGAAATCAAAATTGGTATTTAATACCAGAGAAACAGAAAAGAAGACCCATAAATCCCATGCAATATTCAGGAGACATTTTGAGACATTTTTTTGTTTAAAATTTTTAAAACCACACAAACCTTTTCCTTAAGACGCCTTACATGATGCCTGAAGCTGTTGGTAATACTTAGTGAGTGTGATTATTATGTATAAACCTTAAAGCTCTTTCTTGTTTTCTGACCCTCTTCATGGATCAAGAGTGCCAGAATAAAGGACAGTAGTTAAAGTTTGAAACAATAAAGGAATTATAAATAACATGTCTACCTTGATTGGTTAAAAAACTCCCAATTCGCTTTCAAATGAACATTTGCCTCGAGGCTCTCCTGCAAATTTAAGAATTATGAGCTCCGAGGTTTAAAAACGAATCAAAGTTCACACCTAAAAGTTTGAAAACACTGTCAGGAAAGTATGTCTTTTTTTTTCTCAGTGAAGGTAATCAATGCCCCTTTATGCTGAAGACTTTAGTCGGATTCTGGAGATATTGGAATGAGCTGTGCGTAGTCGTCTACCCAAAATTACAGAATGTGACGTTTGCCAAATGTGAAAGAAGGTGATTATTTTAATTATACGCCATAACATTTGAACTCAATATCTGAACTTTCTGTGATATTCGAAATCTTTCAAATACCTACAAAATCAAAACATTATCTTCATCACCTCTCAAAGCATACAGAGAAAAACAAATCACAAATAAAAACAAACAACCCATATTTCAATTTTTGGGCGTGTATGACAGAACTACCAGGCCGCATAAAACATATTCTAACAAAAACAGCGATTGTATTCAAGTGTGTATTGTTTGTTTTCAAAATTATCTTGTATTGTTGAAAGCCATGAAATGTATCAAAACGAATGTGATACATAAAATGATATAGTTATCAGTATACCTATAAAATATTATATTATTAGAATAACATGAATATTGTATATGTCTTATCATTTACTAAGGGTTGGCTGCTGCGGAGTTGGGACGAAATGTGCCCCTGCCGGGTTTGTCAGGGAGCCCTACCTGATATACTGTGACAGGTATTATCCCTATCGGCACCCCTTAGTTGCCGACAGGACCCCAGATGTTATCAGATCGGATATCTTCCTCCACTATGATGTTGAGGAAGACGACATACCTAGTTACGAACTCCAGCACACAGACACGGAATTAGGGCTGTTCTTCCTCAGGCATGACTTGTTACCTCAGGGGTGTAACTGTATCATACGAGCGTGCAAGAAATTCACTTACGGACTAAAGTAAACTGATTTATTCCAAGCGATGTACTCCCCGCTGTCTGCTTTTGGTGTCAAGGTTTTGCTTATGCTTAATTCCGAGATATATGTGCATTTAGGAACATAACCTTTTTTTTTCATAAAAGTTACAAGTCTATGCTGTATATCTGAAGCATTCATTATTCATTAAGTCTAAATATGAATTCCGGTTGTCTTCTTTACGTTTCCATACAATTTAATATCGGAATATTACAAGGTCACCACTATTTTGTTGAAATCTCCAACGGTTCATTTCATTCGTTGCTAAAGAAAGTGTTCAAAGAAATAAACTATGATAAAACAACTATTTCACTTTTTATCATGTATGCTATTCGATCGATATCTAATCTATATTAATCAATTAATAAATCTGATCAAGTTTAATGAAACATAAACACACGTTTCATCATGTATGCTATTCGATCGATATCCATATTAATCAATTGATAAATCTGATCAAGTTATAAACATGCGAATAATAATGTGCTTAAATCGTGTAAATTCATTTGCCATTGCTGAAGACTGCCAACAACTATTAAATCTTAACATCAGCGTTCAAGAACAAACTACCTTTTTATTTTGTCAATAATCATTACTTCCATGCCAAATTTGGAGGCTGTATTCGTTATTTGATTTATTTTCACGTATATTTCTTCTTAACAAACATTCTGTGCATACAGCACGTGTTGAATTATTCCGTAATACATTTGTCACCAACAATCGGAATAAACATATATTATTGGTTCTCGGAAGCGTACTAGGCTATGTTTTCTATGTCTTTACACATGACACAAATAGCATGTGTAACGTCACAGTACCCAAATCGGGACATTACCCAATTATGGACACTTGGAGGAAAAAGTTTCAAGAAATTTGTATGCTGTGCAAAAGAAGTATTGTTGAATTGAAAATATAAATTTAAATATGCTAATATACCAGTAAAACCGTGCTACGTTATTGATTTTTAATTTTTGTGTTCGACTTTTCACAATCCTAATATTTAACAAATAGTGATATTTTGGAAAAGAAATTCATACAGAACGACCATTGACTCTTAAATATTCCAAAAATATGCCATGTTTTGTTAAATACTTGTTTCATCTCCAAATATCAGCCAAAATTGGTAGAGGTGTCCCGATTTGGGTACAGCTACACCTGTTTTTCGATTGCATTTCTAGGACTATATTTCCGGCTGTATTTATTGAACCACGCGCCGGAAATATCAACTTGTTTTCAAAATGAAATGATAATGATCTCCATTTTGGAAAAGTGAACAACAATTACAGTGATCGGTACTATGGTATGAAATACATAAATATTTCACCAAAAGGTGTCCCGATTTGGGTACTGTGACGTTAATGTGTGACGGGAAATACAGGAAAATTATTAAGATTATCAATATTTTTATAAACACAAAACTTCTTTTTGAATGGTGTATTTTAAACACCTGTTTTTCTTTGGAGCGTTTTTAAGATATATATTTGAGGAAATTTATTTGGTCTCAAGACATTTAATATCACCACGTCTCTAACTGCTTGCGAATATTGCTGACAAAATATACTCTTCTATGAATGTTTCCGTAAAGATGTCATAGTCTGTAACACCGATTGTTTATGTTAAAGACGTGCTGCTTTACCTTGATCCTTTTGTTGTCTTTGTAAGAGCTGTGTATGTTACACGTAGACAAAATCCTTAGTAATATATAACAAAGGTTATTTCTCTCATTTCCCTGTGTGTAAGATGGAGCTGTCTAGGGTAAGAAAGGGGTGTAGGAAATTTCTATTTTTCACCCCATTTCACGTGACGTGACGTCACAATAGTTCGACAATGACGTGACGTCTCGATTTGGAGCTTTCCGATGCCAAAGTGCGGAAAAGGCGATATTGATATTTTCAAAATGTTGGCCATTCCAAACGCTTTTCATGGTTTTTGAGCTTATTCTGGTGGTTGGAATGAGTGAAGAATACTCTTTCATGTCAAGGGTGAAGGAAAGGGAAATTCCACTCTCGGGATTTTCAAATTTGGCAAAACCCTCGGCAGAACCTCGGGACAGCCTCGGGTTTTACCAAATTTGAAAACCCCTCGGATGTAATTCCATATCCTACACCCCTGAGCATGAAAGAGTCTTATACTATTACCTGTGATTTGAACTACTGTTAAGGTTATACGCTATATACCTGCCACTTGTACAAAAATAACCTATTGGTCAAATTTGACTTAGCACAATGAATTGTATTATTTCCTTGACACAAATTGCATGCACGTAGATGAATGTTTTAGTTTGTCATCAAAGAAAATTACAATTCATAAAGCAAGTTTGAAAAAAAAGTTCTTTTTTCTTAAATGGTTTTGTATTGACAAGCATTTAACAGTAAAATAGAATATATATTTTAGTTCCAATAGTATAGTGCATATAAGAAGTCGCATGGCTAAATCCAATACGATAGAATGTATTCGTATGTAGCATTACCAATTAAACAGAAGGGAAACAAACGGAGTCAATTGTGTTATACACTACGTATATCCATAGTTGATAAGGGTACATTTTATTTGAACATTAGGTAGTAGACACAAATGTACAGAATTCCTTATATTTGTTTTACCGATCCAGACCCCTTACCCTCATTTTCTACTCCTCCATAATAGGGGAGAGAGGTATGAAGAAACATCAAAATATCTGAGTGCTGTAAGGTACAAAAGGGTGTTGTTAAACGTTTTATGTACATATTAGCATATTGATTGTTTAATTCCCTATGGGAAATAAGGGTCGTACCATTGTCTGCTATACTCCGTAGTTTATATCCAACTTCGTGATATCAATACTTGCATTTAAAGTTTAAAAGATACACACGTAATTTGTTCAGTGATTCACAAATAAAACAATATTCTAAACCAAAAAGTTTCAAGGAAACAAGATTGTCCTGTTATTTTTAAAACAGTTATATATCTTTAAATGCCTATACAAGCATGCACGAAATAGCAGCCTTATGTGATTTTTAGACACAAGGACTGATCAGATATGCATTACACACCGTCCTTAAGTGTGAAAATCGGCGTTTTATTGTAGCTTTATTGTTTTGGCAATCGCCGTGAGCTGTACCCATACATGTACCCATGCTGAGCTCACCGGTGACTAACAACGGAACACGTGAAATGGTTAAAAACCAGGGATATAAGACCGACCTGCGGGGATACTTTTCCTATCGTATGTAAATGCTTCTTCCTGTGATAGATAAACATATAGGTAAACAAAAAATAATCAGCGGCCTATTGGCTCGGATGTTTGAATTCAGGCTGCATTCACGGCAGAATCGACCAAGACTAGAGAAAAAAGCTTCATTTTTTTTCAATGTCATTGCCAACTATATAAAGGATTTGACACCCATCTAATTTTGTAACACTCTTTCTGGTTGGATATCTTGCCGGGGTCTATACCCCGGGGTATTTCAAAGCACGTGTAAGAGGAGATAACTCACACTAGAATCCCTCTGCATTACAACAGTTAGTAAGTGTCCGATACACTCGAGAGTTCAAAATTTGACAGGATGAAATAGCCTCCAAGCGATCGAAAACGACAGCAAATTCAACGAAGCAGGAAATAAGGGGCCGATAGTACGCTAATTACAAAGATAGTCGTGTATTGTTCGAAATATTGCCGAAACAGTGTCCGGTAGGGGCTATTTTGATAGCAGTCAAGAACAACTCATATTCACAAAGTGTCTTAATAAGTAATAAGAGACAAATTGGTTATCTCTGGGCTAGGCCGGCTTTACCGGTTAATAGACCCTTTCATCTATATAGGCCCCTTGCCTTGGGAGTATATGAGCCCGTAGACCTCTCCTAACCTTGAGATAATAATGTTGTCAAAACAACTTTAAATATATACATTGCGGTTATCGTTCATACCCTACTGATCGCACCTGTTGAAAAGAATTTAGCACTGAGAAATGAAGGACACTGTAGACTATTCAACCCATTCCTTCATCATTACATATGTTTTTTCAAGAAGATCATTATAAATGAATAACCAATAAGTTGTCCGATGAACGATTTTTCTTTATTTCAACAAATTTTATTGAGAAATTATAGATGAAATAATCAAATGGATTGACTAACAGGCAAGCCTTTATAAATCCTGTCCATACATGACTCAAAAATTGATTGAATATATAAATACAATGTAGCTCCAATTACGTGACGTTTTAAGTTCTCATATCGTGAACTGCCTGTTATTCAAAATACCATCCCTCCATACTCAATTTAACTTGTAACAGAACACGAGAAACGGTTAACAGCCGAGCTATAAGTCCGACCTACGGGAAAACTCTCTCCTTCGTGCTTCAATGTCACTTCTTGAAATAAATGAATAGATAAATAAATAAATAAATAAAGATTCAGCAGCCAATAGGCTGAGTACTTCTTGCATTTAAGGGATTTTTCATGTTATGGTGATTTTCTTGAGTGATTGAAACCGACTGCTTACTGACGGTCAAACGCACATCACACGGTTTCAAGACATACAGGATATTTAATGGTGTCTTCACGAGTGAAAATGTTATTACTTTTATATAAAAATACATAAAAAATGTTACTACTTATATATATATATATGTAATTACTTAAGTGTATGTACCATTTACAATAACAACCACTTATTTTACCGTCGCTTCATTTGAATCTGAATAAAAACAATTGTTGTCTTTGAATGCAGCGAATAGAAGATACCGTTGATTGGTCAATACCAATAAGTGATATTTTCACACTGTGAAAATATCACTTTTGGTATTTGTCACAGTGTAAAAGATATCAGTTTTATCCAGTTGATAGAATCCGATATTTCACTCGCAAAAATGTAAAAAAAAATGGATTGTTTGGATGGTCAAGAATAAAATTATCAAGCAACATTAAACAGTTTTTTATAAAGCCTTGGTCCTATTTTAGTATCCAATTTGTTCACTGCGGTCGTCTTTAATCTCTCTCAAATAGCAAATGACACCTTACATTTTATAATGGTACCTTCACAAAAGATTTGTCTATGCTATCATGTCGCTGTATTTTCCTTTGTGATTTGTACGTAACGTTTTAAGTTTTATTTATTATAACATGTATTACAGGATTTATTATTGTATAAATAAATGTTAAGATGACAATTGAAACTAAGAAAACAATAAAACAAATGGTTTGTCAGTTTCTATCAGTGCTTCCGATAGTCTACAAATAGTCTAGCTTTGTTTTACAACAGACTTTCGTAATGTTTGTTGACAGAACCTGTTTGTAACGACACTGAACACCCGTAATTACAGCATCGTATAGTAATAATCATAATTCAAGGTTCTAATATACATCTTTATCACAACCTAGTTCGTAGGCCGTCTCAAAGCGGTTCACAAATTATTATCCGTGTTTATAGGGTCTTTACAACCAGCCAATATCATTATCAACTCCCTACGGAGCATACAGCCGGTGCTGCCATTTCGGGGTTCACAGCTTGTATTCAACAATTCTAATAATGCCCAGCCAGATACTCATCTACAACTGAGTAGACTTGAGCAAGCGGTGTAAAGTATCTTGCTCAAGTATATAACACCGTGCCGTACCGAAACTCGAATTTGCAACCTTTCGGTCAGAGCCCGACCGCCTACCACTACAGTGCCTTACTTAAAAGTTAAAATAACCCATGCTATCTGAAGATAGGTTTGGTTTGGTTTAGTATTATTAAACGTCCTATCAACAACTATGGTTAAAAGTGGTGTGCAAGATGCATGCGTGTAGTCTATGCGTGTGTGTTTTGGGAGGCTGCGAGATGTTTGTGTTTTTCTCCTTGTGGTAGCGCGGAACTGATGCCGACTTTATGGTGCTATCTCCCTTAAACATACTGCCAAAGACACCCAGCAGGACATCCCACTCGGTCATATTATACTGACAACGGGCAAACCAGTCGTCCCATTCCTAAATTGTTGAGCGTTTCGCAGGAGTAGAAACTACCATTTTTAAGACTTTAATATGTCTAGGCTAGGGGACACAACCCAAAGCCTTCCTCACAGGAGCAAATGCTAAAATAAAGGCCATATGTAAGGCATTGTCAAGAGAGACATTAGGAAAAAGAAAATTGTTTAGAAAAAGAGAAGATTTAAGATCCCAAATTAAGTTGTCTTTTTAAATTATGCAAATGGAGGCAGTAGGTACAATTTTTACCTACATGGACTGCCAATGCCATCTGAAGAAGATAAATCATTTTACATGTAAGTAAGATTTATATCACAGCAGGAATAACGGCATGTAATTAAAACAGTGATAGGTGTCACTTTCATAAAACATCTCAAAGTTGAGGAAAATCTCAAGCAATGTATTGTCTATGGGAAATCTTAGGATTGAGGAAATCTCAAGAGTTGAGATGTTTTTTCATACATGGAGTACAAAAAAAAATGTATGACCATTTTCATACACATCCAACAGCTCTGCGGAGATATATTGAGTTAGTTTAAGAAATTAATTCGTCTAACATAAACAAAGGAGTTATAATATGCAATATCAACAGTTCCTTTGCATATTTCCATTGCAATGCATTGAGAAGGCAAACGTTGTTATGAGACTATATAACAGTATTCGCTTTTTAAGCGTCATTAATCTATATTGTTCTGTTCGAAGAACAGATAAAAATGAATAAATAAAGCGTAAATTTTCTAGTTAAAGGTTAATATAAGTAATGAATGTTACATACACACATTTCTATTGCCGACAAACTTGCATGAAAGTCCTTTCGGACTTAAGATGGTGAATGGCTTGTTGAATGCAAAGGGTATTGAGATTATTTCTTTACTATTTCAGTTGTTTGTACATGGATCAATGTGTATTATTTGTTTAAAAACGCAAATGATGGAAGCGTATATTGGTCACCTGTTGTCAAGTTAATAACTGGAAGTAGTAGTATTCACAAAGCTACTTCTCGAATTGGTTCTCACCGTGACAATTTCATATTTTCTGGCTTGTTGAGTTTTTCTCAACATTTGCGAATTGTCACGAAAGAAATTATTTTGACGACTTTAATCTTCTCATCCTTCGAAGTTTAACTAGACATGTCGAGTTAACGTTACTCCGTCCAGTCGAATGTATTTAACATGTCGACAAAAGAGAATTTGTCAATACAGTTAATAAAACAAGTCGTTGTAGTTTCATAATTTCCTTCTGACTTGTTTATCAACATGACAACATGGACATTGTCGACTTGCTATGTTTTTTCTCGAAATGTAAAAGTTAAATATATACGGCTTGTCGCTAAACAACGAAATTGATGTCTTGTGTCTTTATGTATTTGAAATATATTTTTGTAGATGTCGACCTTAACTTTAATTTAATTTAGCATGTCGTCATATTGGAATGCAACATGTTTAAATATTTCCCGTCAATCCTTTTCATTAAAAATAGCTTGTTTAGTTGCCAAAGTTCAAATTGGCACAAAATGAGGGTGTCAAGACGACTTTCAACACGGAAATTGAACCTTCCATATTGATATCCCGCGCAAAATAGTCACGTGGTATTATATCTTCCGTGTGGTTTTCTGTAGAGTAATGGGAAGATCAAGCAGGAGAAAATGGAGGTAACGTTTTGATGAAATTCCTACAATGTTGTTTATAAACGATATATATATTTAATTTATGCCGTTTGATCATATGCCACTATAACAACGCTTGATATTGGTGTCGTCCTCTTTTTGTCTTTGGAGACTTGTAGTTTGCTCGCATTGTCAACTTAAGATTACGCATACACGTAAATGGAGATGTAAACTTTATATTGCATGTAAGTGTTTCAAACCATGTGTCATAACTTGAGTGTTTCTTTCGTTGAATGTTTACTTGTCGACATTTTCGTGAACTACATGGTATTGATGATTACAAAAGTGTAAAATTGTGAATGTTAAAAATGCTGGAAAGCTGTCCAAACCGCCGCCGCACTGAAAAGTAATAGCAAGATTCGACAACTCATTCACTTGACTTATGCAAAGTTTACATGCAAATGTAAAATTGTTTTAAAATATATTTGTTAATGTTTGAAGCCATATACATATTTATCACTAAATCGGCCTGTTATCCACCGAATTCGCCTGTGTTATATTTTTACATACGTCTCTAGTGTAGTATACCATTGGAGCGTTTTCATTGGCTGTACCAGTCAAAAATCGATTGTGACGTCATAATATGTACAATGATGTGACGTCATCAACTTTGAATGGCGCAACAATATGGCTGTCTAAGTTTGATTAAGCCCTTTTTTATTTTGGCTTTAAAATCTGTGGGTTTTCTGTAAAACGTATTTAAAAGGGTGGGTTTCCAAAATGGCCCTTCGTTTGTTTTGAATATTCTTTTGTTGGTGTGTTGCCCCTACCGTTAAAACAACAACTTTAACAAGTATAGTTTGAACACACAGTCTACAATCTAATCCAATGATGCGCAACGACGAGTTCATATTCAAGGCAACAACTTGCCGTAAACTTATGTTTCTATCATTAAATTCGAGAGATTTATAGAAAAAAACAAATTTTGACATTTTTAGTCAGAACCTTTCAGACAAAGATTAAGCTATCTTACGTGTGGTGGATGCACAACTTATTGTGATCTAGTAAAGGTTACATAATGAGCTATTGATTATAGAACGAAATATCAAAATGTAAGTGAGGCTACATATTTAAATTGCCATTTTCCATGATTATATTGAAAACTAACAAAAACAACAATAATTGTCAAATAAGATGGGAATATGTAGACAATTAACGAAAAAAGGTTTATGAAAACTTTTTCTTTTACAAAATCCAAGATGACCACCTTAAGATGTTATTGGTTGAACTTCTTTTCGTCATTCAATATTGGCGTAATACTTGGTTAGGTTTATTTGTGCGTTTATTTGTACAGTTAAGAGCTAAGGCAGTAGGGTATAATATTTAGGAAGACACAAGATTATATATCCTAATACTGACAACAGTCACGTCAATTGAGCATCCAAAATTCCAAGTTGTGTTCCAAAATGATCGACATAGGTTCTATACTACCAAGTACTTTATTCTATTTCAAGCGTTGTTTAAATTTCTCTGCTCGTGGTTGCAATGGTTTAGGATTGTCTAGCTTTCTGTAATAGCCAGTTTATATAGTATGCTGGATATGTGTGCACACATTTCCATCGTTGGTTGACCGACTGGGCACTGGCAGTAGTAGTCTTTAATTGGAGTTTCGTCATCAGGGGACACGCTGAACTGAAACATAACACTGTATTTGGTCTGGCTCTTGTATCTAGAACGAATCTGGCATTGGATGATGTCTGGCGAGTGCTGGTAAACTCACACCTCATAGTCTCCATCATCACTCAAATGTTCAGTGATGTTACCTGGATCTAACGATAACTGGTAGGTTCCATATGTTATAGTCTTCCAATACTCTAAATCAAGCTCGGGGAAGGTAGGTAAAGATGCATCCATCTTGACAAATTCGGACTTAGCCCGTCTAGAGAGGTCCGGTTCTGTTTCACTTTCTGAGTTTGCTTTAGTCAGTCGAGCCTTCATTTGCTCCGCCATCACCCTGTCCTTGTTGTCTCTTTCTAACGATCTCTGGTAGATTGGTCCTCGATTCCTATTTAAACAGGCAGTCACAGTTCTAAGCAGAGCCTCTATAACATCAATGAAACAGTTTGATATTTACTGTGTTCGAAAAATCGTCCAGTGCTTTAAACGACCATGATAGGGTTCTACAATCCATCGCGATTTAGTGAAAGTTCGGTCAATGTTTGCTTGCATGCGTGAATGTTGACTCTGACCAGGCTTCATATATGAAGGCATACTAGCATTGAGACATGATGCCTTCAACAGTAGCAGGACATCTCTGAAGCCACGGTCAACGACTACATTGTCATCTGGTTCAAGCCACGTCAGTTTTTTCCATGATGATTTTTTTGTTAATGACGCATAATTTTCGCTTCCAGAGAACGGTCCTACTGTGTCTAGAATGTAGCAATCAGGCAGAGCGATGCTCATGAATTTGAGGTAATGACGCTTCTTCTGACCAAAGTAGGATATTCTCTGGAGCGTATGATCAGCACTCTTTTCGATATATATGTACGTACCATCTAGTATGGCAGTGATCTTTTCCCCAAGGAATACTTCTGAAAAGACAGTGTTGTGTCCAAGTAACTGGTCAAGTGGTCTGGAACAAGAAACAGTGGTACTATGGACTTGTCTAATGCCTGCACTGTGGAGTGAAAGGTTTTAGATGCACTGGAATTGTAAATACCAAAGAGAAAAGAACACTGGTTCCAGGAAATATCTGTTTTCAGTTTTACCCAAAACAGTAATAGAGCATCGTGTGTGGCCTTAATGTATATACCAGAAGAAAGAAATGGGACGCAGTGCACGTTAATTTTGAGGAACTAATCTTTAGACCAACCTGTCCAGGCTTTACAATCAGAGTCTTCTAGAAAGGAAAAGCTTAGGGCAAATGTTGACTGGTTCTGTGACAGTATATGCGACACTTTGAACAGGTTATTGATTATTTCAGACAATTTTGAAGGTAATTGAGAATCTAATGATTCTCGCCCCTCTAGCACAACCTCTGTAGAAGGATTCAAATCGTTGCCAATAAGTTGAATGGAGCAATCGCGAGATGAAGCAGGATTTCATAGTTTGTGCGAGTAGATCAGGTAGTGTCTTGCACGTTTTGGCTACAGCAAGGATTTTGTCCCAGTTGGTATGAATGTGATGAGACACAGACAGCATGTTTTTGTGTGAACAAGATCCATTTAATATATCCTGAACTGTCAACAAAGACAATTATGAATATATGTGGTGGTTCATTTTCCACTGCTTGTTGACATGGTTCTGATTTGGGCTGATTTCTTTTCCAAAGATATTTCATGTAACACTTTTGACAAATGCGTGCACGCACTTGTCCTTTATTTGCAGACATTAGCCCTTGTTGAATCAGTGTATTCAAGAGCCATTTATATTGCGGATTATTTGCATTTCTTGTACTTCTACTTTTACCTTTTTCTTGTACAATAGCTCACAACCTTCTCCAACACATTTATACTCCATAAGTCCAATAACGAACACGAACCTACGTATACTAAGTAACAAACAAAACATATAAATAAACGTAGAATAATAAAAAAAGCGGGACCAAAAACAATTATGTATGTATACAAATATAAATATTATAACAAAACAATAAAGAAAATTACATTAATTGTACTTTTTATTTTTTTTTACATAAAAAATAATTAGTAAAGCGACGTTTGAGTTTGGTAATAAATTCAAAAATCTGACGCCTATATTAGTATCGCCTTTGGATGACTAATGGATATTTCCCTTTGATAACGAGATAGATAAAATTGCCAGGGAATACCCAGGCCTATGCCTAGACGATACCATAAGCTGCTATATGCAGATTTGGTCTTTGAAGGGTGGACTTGACAGGAGCGCATATAATGTGGACCAGCAATGCAAACCTGAAATTTTATGTGTATATACATTATTTTTTGGACTTAATATACTATATTATACCTGACTTATACCTGCTATAATTTGTAGCATGAATTTTAGGCGCATATTATGCTATATAATAGATTCTACGGCATGGAAGTCACTCAGATCCCCATTTATTCAAATATACGAACTCATTCAAAAGGTAAAATGAATATGTAGCCCCACCTGCATTAAACCGATTTATAGCACGCATAAAACATATCGTATTACCTTCATATAGTTTAAAATTATATTGCATCCAAAATTATTAAGTTAGGGATATCTCATGTTTTAGGCTTCGGATTTTAACGAATTTATTACTACATTCGCATTTTTTAAGCAACAATTTTTTAATAATAAATGATTAGACATGCTATATTTTTTTAAATATAGCAGGTAAGAAAATAAAATTATTATCAAACATATAACTTAGAGATGACTTTTTTCATTTTTTGAACCTTACTCTTAAACGTTAAAAACTACAAAAACATAACGGAAAATATGTAAACCAAAATTATAAAATTTTGATGTGCGAACACTGTAAAATAAATAATAGAACAACAAAAATATAGTAGTAGAGCAAATTAAGAAATAGGAAGGGGGCAGGCTCCTATGTAAAATTAGCACTACTGGAAACAGTCCCTTTGTTTCCATTTCATATGATGTTTATGGAACTCATCTCGAAATTTTGATTTTTGCTCGCCAAGGCTCGAAAAAATAAAATCTCCCCAAACCTCATATAAAACGAAAACTCGTTTAAGATCCTATATAAATCTTTATCAATTAATTGCCATATTAGACTGTTTCGTTGAGCATATCCATATACTATTGCATATATGTATTAGCATGATACATACACAACGTATACAACAGAACGAAATTGCAAGAATATTTTTATACCGGAAGCATTTATTTGCCAGTACAAGTATTTTTCCTGTCTTGATAAAAACTAAACAGTTTCAATTGCAAGTGCAATACTTTTTTCAATACTGAACAAAAACTTAATCAAATGAAAACAATTAGTTATGATTTTCCCCCTTGGTAAGAGTTAAAAAAAGTTGTTTGGGCAGTTCAAATATGTTTTCCACAATTCTATGTACTAAGTAAGTATTGCTCAGCAGCGTTTGGTGGGGTGTCTGTCCGGTAGTGAACGCTTGGTAGGACATGACCGGTTGGTGGGGTGTCTGTCCAGCAGCAAACGTTGGGTAGGCCATGACCGGTTGGTGGAGTGTCTGTCCGGTAGTGAAAGTTGGGTAGGATATGACCGGTTGGTGGGGTGTCTGTCCAGCAGCAAACGTTGGGTAGGACCTGACCAGTTGGTGGAGTGTCTGTCCGGTAGTAAATGTTGGATAGGACATGACCGGTTGGTTGGGTGTCTGTCCTGCATTGAATGTTGGGAAGGACATGACCAGTTGGTTGGGTGTCTGTCCGGCAGTAAATTGGGTAGAACATTGCCGGTTGGTGGAGTGTCTGTCCGGTAGTAAACGTTGGGTAGGACATGAACGGTTGGTAGGGTGTCTGTCCAGCAATAAACGTTTGTATGACATGACCGGTTGGTGGAGTGTCTGTCCGGCAGTAAACGTTGGGTAGGACATGACCGGCTGGTAGGGTGTATGTCCGGCAGTGAATGTTGGGTAGGATAGGACCAGTTGATGGGGTGTCTGTCTGGAAGTGAATGTTAAGTAGGACATGACCTGTTGCTTGGGTGTATGTACTGTAGTGAACGTTTTATGAGACATGGCGGTTGGTGGTAGGGTGGTCTGTCCCGTACCGAAGGACTGGTTGGTGAGGGGTCTGTACCGTAACGAAGGCCTGGTTTGTGAGGGGTCTGTACCGTAGCGAAGGACTGGTTGGTGAGGGGTCCGTACCGTAACGAAGGACTGGTTGGTGAGGGGTCTGTACCGTAGCGAAGGACTGGTTGGTGAGGGGTCTGTACCGTAGCGAAGGACTGGTTGGTGAGGGGTCTGTACCGTAACGAAGGACTGGTTAGTGAGGGGTCTGTACCGTAGCGAAGGACTGGTTGGGGAGGTATCTGTACCGAAACGAAGGACTGGTTGGTGAGGGGTCTGTACCGTAACGAAGGACTGGTTGGTGAGGGGTCAGTACGGTAACGAAGGACTGGTTGGTGAGGGGTCTGTACGGTAACGAAGGACTGGTTGGGGAGGGGTCTGTACCGTAACGAAGGACTGGTTGGGGACGGGTCTGTTCCGTAACGAAGGACTGGTTGGGGAGGGGTCTGTACCGTAACGAAGGACTGGTTGGTGAGGGGTCTGTACCGTAGCGAAGGACTGGTTGGGGAGGTATCTGTACCGTAACGAAGGACTGGTTTGGGAGGGGTCTGTACCGTAACGAAGGACTGGTTGGTGAGGGGTCTGTACCGTAACGAAGGACTGGTTGGTGAGGGGTCCACGATTTGTGCTCTTCTCTTTTCGGAAGATCTTCCGACTCTTCCGCGCCAAAGCTGAAAGACTCAGAAGACAAGATGGCGGACACCTCGACATTTCTATCGTTGCTCCGATTGCAATGTACACTTTTTCACTCCGCATACGTTCGAAAAGCATGAATGTGGAGGTGAGTGTAAATACATAAAACGTCAGTAGATATTT
Organism: Crassadoma gigantea; assembly: GCA_032360845.1. Taxonomy (NCBI): domain Eukaryota; kingdom Metazoa; phylum Mollusca; class Bivalvia; order Pectinida; family Pectinidae; genus Crassadoma; species Crassadoma gigantea. Next base: position 11,054 of record JAULCA010458639.1, on the reverse strand, counting down.
AAATATAGATTAGTAGTCTAAATACTCTTATAAATAGAAATTAGACAAAAAATCAGAATACTGTTTACACACAGGCACGTGCTCGTCTAATTCAGTAATTGACATAGGCCTACTAGACATAACGTTAGATGCCTACAGGTACATTGACCCACAAATATTGTATTTGGAAACGACTTTTGAATATATCTAGTGCATTTTGAGATTTTCATCGCGTAAGTCAAGCTAATATCGATTCAGCTAGATCTTTTGAGGAATAAACAAATTCTGGGCCTCCTGTTATTTACAGAACTGTTTAGATGGTGCAGTCAGTGTTTTAACTTTGCTGTTTCGAAACTTTCTCACAAATCCTTTGTGTTGGTATTATAATAAATTTTGTTGTTTTCTATCGAATTACTGCTAAAATGAACTTTTGAATACAATCTTAGCTCACAAGGGCTCGATTTGAGAATTTTGACTAATGTAATCATGACATCAGTTAATAAAAAAACACTGAACAGTAAATATAATAATTAATATAACGTAAACAAAATATACTAGGAATATCTATATTGATTTTTTTGTGCTTATTAACAATAATGAATATAATATTTTATTTGAGTGTCAAACAAATTAATTAACCTAAACTAAATCATACAAAGGCCTCATACTCAATTAAGCAATCCTCTAAGCGTTCCATTATTCAAGAACAAGAACAATTCTAACCTATTCATACCCTATTATTTCTGGCATGGATCCAGATTGGAGAAATATTTTAATCATTATTTGTGTATTTTCAGGACAGGAGACCATGTCATGTTCCATGTCGCATCATTCAGACAAGACAGTTACTACATCTGTTTTGGACTTCCAGAAAACCAAAGAATTGTTAACAAAGTACAAAGAAATGAAACATCAGTTCAGCAACCCGGTTATCAAAAACAAATCTATTTGGGAAGGTATTACAAACTACATGAACACCACCACTTATTCCACTTTTAAAGTAACCAGGTAGAGGGAAGGTGAAAAACAGTTTTGGCAAGTTACCGTAGATTTAAAGACAGGAAGAAGCAGACCGGAGAAGGCCAAACATCCGTTGAATACCAAAGAGAAGTGGAAGAAATTCTGGGCGATAGCCACGCCATCACTCCAACATATGTGCATGCAGCTGCAGCTTCATCAGCTGCATGTAGCTCATCAAGCTCAACAAGCAACATCGGATTAGACAGTGACATGCCCCCTGGGCCTGAGGAAACTGAAGATACAACAAAGCGCAAAACAAAACCAGAAAAGAGAAAAGAAAAGGAAAAAAGTGTTTCTGGGGCCTCACAAATGATCTCATTTTTAGAGGAATATACAAAGTCAGTAGATGAGGCACGTAAACGGCAAGAAAACAGGCATAAACAACAAATGAAATTACTGCAGGATATGACATGTGCCATCACCGAACTTGTTGAAAAAAAATGAACTGAAATGTTGTCATTACAAAAATACACTGTACATGGAATTATAAATCCTAAGAGAATGTTGTTTGTCCAATTATGGATTAGTAATGTAATTTACAAATTCGTTAGTATTTCTAAATCTATCACTTTATTTTTTACAGTTGTAGCAGATTGCTAGGCTTACATTACAAATCATCGAAGTAAAAAAATCATCTCAGATCCCTTCAGCTCTTGTGATGAAACCATAATATAAACATTACGAAGTGAGTAGGATACAGATGCCACTTTGACCTTTGATAAGGAACTACATGAGCAAGAAGCTTGCCTAGCTATTCAACTCACAACATTCCTGTTCAGAGAAACTAAATTTAACACAAACTCCTCATTGTAATGAACTGTCAGTGAAGTTATTAAAAGCATACAATTTATGGTTTTTATTTATTTGACTGGTCAAATTAGACAAATTAATCAAAATCTTTTTGTTGTTTTTTATTGTTAATAAATCCTCGTAATATCTGAAAACAGGTATATATTATTTTTTTTTATAAAACTTAAACTTAAGCATGTGTAGAGAAAGAAAATGAAGCACAGGCTACTGGATTGTGATGCTCACATGTGATGCGCCCGAGGGGTTCTGGACTGTAATATTCACCTCGCGTGCAATCCGCGCTTCTGATTGCTCAAAAGTTGCAGCACTGGTTATTGGATTGTAATATTCACCTGTGAGGCGTCCGTCTGGGTTTTGGATTGTTATATTCACCTCACGTGCACAGATTCTGTAGGTTTCGGTGTAATATCGCAATATATCTAAACCTATGAGGGGCGTTTTGGCCAATCAGCATGTAGGATATACAGGACGTGGTATAATTGAGAGAGTTTGATAGAAATATTGTACGTGTATACAAGACGGTGTATAATTGAGATACTTTGGAAGATACACTGTACATAACTGTATGTGTATTCAGGACGTTGTTTAATTGGGAGAATTTGATAGATAAACTGTAAGAGTAAACAGGATGTGGTATAATTGAGAGACTTTGATAGATACACTGTACGTGTATACAGGACGTGATATAGTTGAGATACTTTGGTAGGTACACTGTACATAACTGTACGTGTATTCAGGACGTGTTGTAATTGGGAGAATTTGATAGATATACTGGGCGTGTGAACAGGACGTACTTTAATTGAGATAGTTTGATAGATACACTGTACGTGTAAACAGAACGTGGCATGATTAAGGGAATATGATAGATATATTGTATATGTATACAGGACGTGGTATAGTTGAGATTATTTGATAGATACACTGTACATATATGTACGTGTATTCAGGACGTGATTTAATCGGGAGAATTTGATAGATATACTGTATATGTACGTGTATACATAACGTAGTATAATTGTCAGAAGGCGATGGATACAATGCACGTGTATACAGGACGGTGTATAATTGAAGGACTTTGATAGATACACTGTACGTGTACGCGTACACATGGTGTGTATGATTGAAAGAGTTTGATAGATACACTGTACGTGTACGCGTATACAGGGCGTGGTATGATTGAGAGAGTTGATAGATACACTGTACGTGTACGCGTATACAGGGCGTGGTATGATTGAGAGAGTTTGATAGATGCACTGTACGTGTATACAGGACGTGGTACAATTGAGAGAGTTTGATAGATACACTGTACGGGTATACAGGACGTGGTATAATTTGAAGAGTGTGATAGATACACTGTATGTAAACAGAACGTGGTATAATTGAACATCTTCGCCTATAATTTACTGTTCATATATATTATGTATATATATGTAGGTCTTTTGAGATGGAATGGCTCGACGAATATGTACTTGTATGAACTAGACGTGGTATTTGAAGGTTTGATAAGCACGTGCATACCGTGAGGACGTGGAATAATTGAGAGTTTAAAAAATATGTATACAGGCGTGATATGATTGAGAGAGTTTGTTAATTTTATTGTACGTGGATACGGGAAGTAGTATTATTGTCAGACTTTGATTGATACACTGTACGTGTATACAGGACGTGGTATAATTGAGATAGTTTGATAGATACACTGTACGTGTACACAGGACGTGGTATAATTGCGAAAATTTGATATATACACATTTATACAATTATTGACCTGTTTTCAGGTGAGTACGATAATTTATTAACCGGAGAAAGTAATATCATATTCGAGGGCTGATAAATCCTCGTACTTACCTGAAAACAGGTCAATATGTGGGGAAAAGATGAAGCACAGGTTACTGGATTGTAATATTTACCTGTGATGCGCCCAATGGGGTTATTCACCTCGCTTCTGATTGGTCAAAAATTGCAGTACTGGTTATTGGATTATACTATTCACCTGCTATGCGCCCGTCAGGGTTTTGGACTGTTATATTCACCTCACGTGCACAGATACTGTAGGTTTTGGTGTAAAATCGCAATATCTCTACTTCTATGAGAGGCGGTTCGGCCAATCAGCATGTAGGATAATTACAGTCATATAATAAACGTGTATACAGGACGTGGTATAAATGTCAGACTTTGATGGATAGACTGTGCTTGTGTACAGGTCGTGGTATAATAGAGAGTCTTTGATAGATACACTGTACGTGTATACAGGACGTGGTATAATTGAAGGACTTTGATAGATATACTGTACGCGTATACAGGACGTGGTATAATTGAGATAGTTTTATAGATACACTGTACGACAGGACGTGGTATAATTTGAGAGAGTTTGATAGATACAGTGTGCGTGTATACAGGACGTGGTATAATTGAGATAGTTTGATAGATACAGTGTACGTGTATACAGGACGTGGTATAATTGAGATAGTTTAATAGATACAGTGTACGTGTATACAGGACTAGGTATAATTGAGAGACTTTGATAGATATACTGTACGCGTATACAGGACGTGGTATAATTGAGAGAGTTTGATAGATATACTGTACTTGTACGCGTATACAGGACGTGGTACAATTGAGAGAGTTTGATAGATACACTGTACGGGTATACAGGACGTGGTATAATTTGAAGAGTGTGATAGATACACTGTATGTAAACAGAACGTGGTATAATTGAACATCTTCGCCTATAATTTACTGTTCATATATATTATGTATATATATGTAGGTCTTTTGAGATGGAATGGCTCGACGAATATGTACTTGTATGAACTAGACGTGGTATTTGAAGGTTTGATAAGCACGTGCATACCGTGAGGACGTGGAATAATTGAGAGTTTAAAAAATATGTATACAGGCGTGATATGATTGAGAGAGTTTGTTAATTTTATTGTACGTGGATACGGGAAGTAGTATTATTGTCAGACTTTGATTGATACACTGTACGTGTATACAGGACGTGGTATAATTGAGATAGTTTGATAGATACACTGTACGTGTACACAGGACGTGGTATAATTGCGAAAATTTGATATATACACATTTATACAATTATTGACCTGTTTTCAGGTGAGTACGATAATTTATTAACCGGAGAAAGTAATATCATATTCGAGGGCTGATAAATCCTCGTACTTACCTGAAAACAGGTCAATATGTGGGGAAAAGATGAAGCACAGGTTACTGGATTGTAATATTTACCTGTGATGCGCCCAATGGGGTTATTCACCTCGCTTCTGATTGGTCAAAAATTGCAGTACTGGTTATTGGATTATACTATTCACCTGCTATGCGCCCGTCAGGGTTTTGGACTGTTATATTCACCTCACGTGCACAGATACTGTAGGTTTTGGTGTAAAATCGCAATATCTCTACTTCTATGAGAGGCGGTTCGGCCAATCAGCATGTAGGATAATTACAGTCATATAATAAACGTGTATACAGGACGTGGTATAAATGTCAGACTTTGATGGATAGACTGTGCTTGTGTACAGGTCGTGGTATAATAGAGAGTCTTTGATAGATACACTGTACGTGTATACAGGACGTGGTATAATTGAAGGACTTTGATAGATATACTGTACGCGTATACAGGACGTGGTATAATTGAGATAGTTTTATAGATACACTGTACGACAGGACGTGGTATAATTTGAGAGAGTTTGATAGATACAGTGTGCGTGTATACAGGACGTGGTATAATTGAGATAGTTTGATAGATACAGTGTACGTGTATACAGGACGTGGTATAATTGAGATAGTTTAATAGATACAGTGTACGTGTATACAGGACTAGGTATAATTGAGAGACTTTGATAGATATACTGTACGCGTATACAGGACGTGGTATAATTGAGAGAGTTTGATAGATATACTGTACTTGTACGCGTATACAGGACGTGGTATAATTGAGAGAGTTTGATAGATACACTGTACGTGTATACTCGACGTGGTATAATTGAGAGAGTTTGATAGATACACTGAACGTATATACAGGACACGTTCCATGTTCCTTGAAATTCATGGATAATAAATACAGTTTACGTGTAAGTAAATTCACCTCATTTGATACTTTTTTATGGTAAAAGCATCCAAATTAATTCCTTATATCGCCACTAATTTGATCTGATGTCACCAATCAGCGTTACCAGTTTTTGCGAATGTCAGAACCCAAATCGGATCAAGCCTTTCTCAGTTTCTTGCACTTCAAATGCATATTTTTAGTCAGCATATTAATATTTATGATATTTATGATGACTTTTTGAATTTGTATGAAAACAATTATTTCTATAGGGTGAGTTTATTCCTATAGTCCAAACAGAATGCATGCATAATCGTCGCATGCACCAACTTTAAAAACCGTAAATAAACACTGATTGTAAGTTTGAATAACGTTTTCTGATGCTATTTGAACTAAAACACTAACCATCAGTAAACCAAAAAATTGGTGCATGGTTATCTGCTTTAAGGTTACATCATTGTTACAACTGAGATGTTGACACATTTATTGATTTCAAAGTTTCGGGGTCCGATTTGGGTACTGATCCGATTTGAGTACTGATACGATTTGAGTAAGATAACAGAAGCTGTTACTGTTGTGAGTATGGTCAACTGTAGATTATAAAGTTATTTCTTTTAATTAAAACCTGTAACGCATGAAATAAAAAAAAAATATAAGACAAAGATACAATAGCAAAATATTAATAACAAACATTAAATCTTGTTGTTTTGTTTTGTTTTTGTTTTTTTCTACAGCGAGTTAAGTTTTTGCAATAGGAGACCAACCGAACAACATTCCTGAAAAATGCGGATATGGAAAATTTTAAAAGTAGTCCCTTGGTAAAAAAACATCCGTTCATACAATTATTAACAGCTGTTTTTTTTCAAACTTGATACCATTGACCTATCGCAGAACCTGTAACAAAGTGCAAAAGTAAATTTGAAATTAATCTCAAATGAAATGCATATCTGCTGGTTATGTATATTGGGTTGCAGCGCATATGTTAGTCTAATGTATATGGTGTTAACGGAAACTGAAAAATTTATTATAAAATAATTGCAGTATCTAAAAAGCAGGAATCAGTAGCGCTGGTCATTTACGTCAAAAGTAATTGCATGTTCCAAATATGTAAAAAAAAAAAAAAAAAAACAGAAAACAAAATCAAAAACACGTATTCTACCTTTGCTACATCTGCGACTAAACCAGTGCTCACATTAAGAAGGATTCTGTGTCGCCAATTGGTTTTGCTATTAAAATTTTGTGTCGCTAAACTGAGATTTTAAGTTGAAAATTCTTGTCGCGGTCACAACTTTTTGTGTATTTTTCAGATAAATTATTTATTGAGAACTGTCAGCTATATATCCATTCTAATTGCCCCTTTTGTTTCATGTGTGTTACTAGCAGAAGGCTAGCTCAAGAGAAAAAATCAGAAAAGAGAACAGTGCTTTCCATCTTATTTATTCTTTCCAATCATCTTTATAACACTTAAGTTTATTTCTTATTCAATTTTCAAACATTAATTCATCAATGTTCATAACAACTTCAGACCAAACAATAATACATTTGATTTTCAATTCATTTTCATATCCCTTCATTATATATGTTTGCATTTTCTGGAAATACATTATACTGACAAAGCTGTCTTACTTTGCTGAGCACCAAAGTCACTAATGTCCAACAACTCAACTCAAAGCTTTGGTGTATATGTCGCAACATTGTTATCATCTCATCGGGATTTTTATACCTTAGCCGCGCTTATCAACTGCCCATTTTGGGTTAAACATCTTTCATTTTTTGGGGAGATGGTTTGAGGAAACCATAACTGGGTGTCAATATCTAATCCGTCTGCTCAAATCCTGCAGAGTTTGTCGGTTCTAATGTCTAGTGCGTAGTTAGTATGGGTTTAGGTAAAACATAATTTATTGCCAAGCAAATGGATTGGGCACTAGTTATTAAACTTATGTTAAACCTTTTCCAAGCAAATTACAAGCAAATATTTAAAATAGTACAAGATGGCAGATTTAATGATTACACACACACACATATATATATATACTATTTCATTTTTAAATGCTTAAATTTGTAAATTGAAATTATAAGAGAGAGAGAGAGAGACGGAGAGAGAGAGGGAGGGGGGAGGAGAGAGAGAGAGAGAGAGAGAGAGAGAGAGAGAGAGAGAGTGAGAAAGAGGACGGGGGCTGATAGATGATATCTACCTCCAAAACAATACATTTATAGTGTAAAAATGCATATATGACCATGAAGTTGTTCTTTCTCCATGCAAACGGAACTAGTAATATCGTTGTGTTTTCCTGTTCCGAAAGTGATGTATCACCAAATAAAAGTAGATTTAAATTTAGAGGCATCTATTCATTCAGTTCCTGATTAAGCTTAATTCTTTGTTCGATATATTTATCACAGGGTAAAAAAAGAAATGCTGTGTACCTTCAATAGAGAAGCCACATATACAACGTTGGTAATCAATAAGGTTAACACGATACAGATAACTTTCAAAGTACTAGAACGGTTTCTTAATTTTGTATGCACATTTTTTTTCTATCACCATAGTAAAAGTAATTTAGTTCAACATTTACGTCTCGAATGGCGTTTCTGAATGATGAGAGCTGGCGCTACGTCGTATACTAGTAGGTAACTAGTTCCACAGTCTAACAGTAGAAGGGAAGAAGGATTCGTTAGATAAGTCAAGCCTGTTGTTAGGTAGGTTGTAGTTTTCAGCGTTTCGAAGGTTATAATGAGAGTTATCGACAAGGGAAGGAAATAGAGTGTTGAGATAGTTAGGAGCTATATTATTGTGGATTTTATATAATAATTGTAGTTTTCGACGGGATCTCCGCTTACCTAGAGAATCCCATCCAGTTTCATTATATATATATATTGTCTACTAGTATAAGATGGTAGACCAGTGACAATACGTCCAGCTTCAAGTTGCAGCTTTTCTAATTTGTCTGTATCAGTAATAGAACAACCATCCCAAAGTTCACAACAATATTCTAGAATAGGAAGTATAAATGTTATATATATCTTACTCAGTGTAAGACGGTTTAGGGTATATTTCAATTTGTGGAGAACAGTTAATTGTTTAACTACTTTTTTTACATATATTATCTATATGAAAGGTCCATTTACAGTTAGCAATGATGAACACTCCCCAATGCCCATGATTTTCAACAAATTCAATACTTACATTATTAAAGTTATTTTCAATGAGGTGATCAAGTTCAATATTAGAAATAAGTAAAGCCTCTGTTTTGCAGGATTACATTTAACAAGCCACTTATCTGCCAACAGTTATATATTTACGAGATCATTATTCATTTTTTGTTCAAGTACTTGTGGTGATTTATCCGAATATAAAAGAGGTGTAATCAGAAAAAGGTTTTGATAAACGTTCTATATTACCTGTTATGTCATTATAGTATAAAAAGTAACGGGCCAAGAACTGAACCCTGAGGTACTCCTGCATTTGTTATCTTAACACAAGATCTACTGTTTACGATAAAAAACTTGTTGACATTTATTAGAAGCTAATTATTTAACCAGTCCAATTGATTTCCCGATAGTACATAGCTAGTTAGTTTCACTTCCAGCCCCCTATGCCACTCTCGATCAAACGCCTTAGAAATATCACAAAAAATAGACACGTTGGTTGTTGTTTTTTCAAGATTATCGCACATAGTATGATATATCTCTATAAGCTGGTGTACAGTAGAATGACCTGGTTAAAAACCTGACTGATATTGATATATGAGAGAATTATCGAAAAGGTAGTTATGTAAATATTAAGAATAGTCTTTCGAAAACTTTACCAATAGTACTTAATAGTGCAATAGGTCTATAATTGGAGGGGTCTGTTTAAAAAAAACCGGCATAACTAGAGCATGTTTCCATTGTTTTGGAAGCATGGTATGACTAATTGTATCCTTTTCAACAGCTTTACTGATTTTTAAAGTTTTTAGAATGTCGGTAATGTCATTAATATTAAACGGAAGGTCTGAGATGGTCGAGTCTGCTCAGATTCTAGGAACGTCGATATTAGTATCGTCTAAAGTAGATATTGAAACAAAATAGTCGTTAAGTATATTAGTCTTAATGTCGTCATCCATTTCTATATTTCCAGTCGCACGCCTTGACGGCTGTATACTATTAGATGAGTCGGATGATTTTATTAACCTACAGAATAGTTTCCAAAAATTCATGGGATTTGTATCACAATAATTGTGTAAAAGGCCGTTAATGTCCGCATAAAACAATTATTTTGGCCTTCTTTTTCAGATTGTTAACACTATTTCGCTGTTTCCTTAAGTTGTTCAAATTATTGGAGTGCGCTTGGTTTGATATTTTTGGAGAAGTCGGTTTCTTTTCCCTATTTCACATCTCAGGTCAGAGTTAAACAAAGGTTTGTCATTAGGTCTAATTGTAACTAATTTAGAAGGAATACATTCGTTAGCTAATTCTAAATATCTAGATGTAAACATGTCACACATATCGTCCGGAGATTCTTTAAAAAAGTTCAGTCCAGTCACTTGCTAAAAGTAAATCGTTAAACCGCTCGAAACATGTGTCTTTATAAGAAATAAGTTTCCTCTGATAGTTCCTTACAACATTTGTCCCTACATTCAGTTCTACATATGTTGCTTGGTATGTCAATTACATCAGATATCGTAAAATTGCACGTGTCCGATAAAAGAACAGGGTTACGTAGTGTGTTGCACATGTGTTCAACTCTCGTCGGTCTATTTCAACAAATTTTATAGTGTAAACAAAAGGATTAGAAAACAGACAATGCCTATATGTCTTCTCCTGAACCGGTGATGAGATTATTGTTAATTAAATAGGCAATTTTATGGGAAATATTGCTGAATGTTGAACTACACATACTAATATGAAGGCTCACTCATCCATCAATGGCGTAGATATTTATGTCAATTTTTTATGTTATGCATTAGTAATGCGCTACTGGCAACATATATGTACATACTTCTATGCTCTCTCTCACACACACATGCACACCCATCCCACACCCACCCACCCACACCCCCTGGTGATAGCTCATTGTCACCTGATGTAAGTATTTTAAGGCTAATAAATCCTGTTACCTTGTATGTTTCATAAACAAGAGGCCCATGGGCCTTAACGGTCACCTGAGTTCTGATATATTTTATTCAGACAGTTGATTTTGTTTTTA
>JAULCA010458418.1:0-21415 GCA_032360845.1 Crassadoma gigantea | reverse complement strand
AGTAGTTTTTCTGATGAACTATATAATCAACTGACGCGTCAGTAGTATATCTGATGAACTATATAATCAACTGACGCGTCAGTAGTATATCTGATGAACTATATAGTCAACTGACACGTCAGTAGTATATCTGATGAACTATATAGTCACCTGACGCGTCAGTAGTATATCTGATGAACTATATAATCAACTGACGCATCAGTAGTATATCTGATGAACTATATAGTCAACTGACGCGTCAGTAGTATATCTGATGAACTATATAATCAATTGACGCGTCAGTAGTATATCTGATGAACTATATAATCAACTGACGCGTCAGTAGTATATCTGGCACATCAGCAGTGTATCGTATGAACTACATTTTCAGCTGGCACGTCAGCAGTGTATCGTATGCACTGTGTTGTCAGCTGGCACATCAGCAGTGTATCGTATGCACTGTGTTGTCAGCTGGCACATCAGCAGTGTATCGTATGGACTACATTGTCAACGGACACATCAGCATCGTATCGCATGCACTGCGTTGTCAGCTGGCACATCAGCTGTGCATCTAATGATTTATCATTATCATTGTCGAAGATTCATAGAAGGACAAGACAGATATTTGGTGCAGAGTAATTTTATGTTTGGCATACTGAATCTTTTATAGGAATTTGTAAAGGTGCAATCATCTATGAACATGTGTTTAGCGTTCATGTTCCTTTTATGTTTTCTCGTACATGTATATGAAAACTTTCTATTTCTACTCTCTATGTATGTCCTTGCAGTGAACGCTTGCTCGGAAATATTCAGAATTAAAAACATTTTTCGTGGCAATTACATCCAATTGGTTAATGCATGTTCATATAAGACCACAAATGTAGTAACCATTACTGATCAAAACCAAAGTGATTACAAATTGTCAAGAGATTGACAGATTGGAAACGTGTTTGGTTAAGAAAGTCAATTTAGGGTTTCAATATATATATATTAACCATACAAATACGTTTAAGTAATGAACCTTTAATTTGACTGGAGATTCCAATAATTACGAATGTTCATGTTCAAAGTACTTTGATATTTTATATATCGTTTGTAGTTTTGATACCAGTAACGTTAATATATTGATGTACCGAATGTAGTTTTGATATCGGTAACGTTTATATATTGAAGTACCGTATATAGTTTTTATATCGGTAGCGTTAATGTATCAGTAATGTTAATATATTGATTAACCATGTGTAGTTTTGATATCGGTAACGTTTATGTATTGATTAACCATATGTAGATTTGGTACCAATAACGTTTATATATTGAAGTACCGTATATAGTTTTTATATCGGTAGCGTTAATGTTTTAGTAATGTTGATATATTGATTTACCATATGTAGTTTTGATACCAATAACGTTTATATATTGATGTACGGTATGTAGATTTGATACCAATAACGTTTATATATTGATTAACCATATGTAGATTTGATACCGGTAACGTTTATATATTGATGTACGGTATGTAGATTTGATACCGGTAACGTTAATATATTGATGCACGGAATATAGTTTTGATATCGGTATCGTTAATTTATTGATGTACCGAATTTAGTTTTGATATTGGTACAGAATGTAACTTTAATGTATCAGTAACGTTAATATATTGATGTACCGTATGTAGTTTGATATAGGTAATGTTCATTTTTATTGTTTTACCGGATGCTGTTTTTATATCGGTAACGTGACGTTATTTTTTTATTGTATGCAGATTTGATATCGTTAACGTTACCTCATAATGACTGAAAAAAGAAACGATTTTGATTGAAAAGGTTAACATGATGTGTATAAGTGATTACTTGAATCTACATGTAAATATGAATACTGCGAACAAAAAGATAACAACACAAAAGTAGTTCGAGGGCGTTCACATTTTTTTATGTAGCTAAATTAATAATAATGTAAACAATATCATGAAATTACGTACATTTCTCCATTTCTAGAACAAACCGCACCTTAAGCAGGATATACACTTTATATTATGCTGTACATCTTTGATCAGTTAAATTGATTAACACAAAGTAGTAAATAAACGTAATCTTATTTAAATAATAATAAATTAGTTTTTATACCAATACCTAAACTGACCTAAACAAAAGTTTATGTACATCTGATATTCCACTTGTATCTTAAATACAAAAATATTGGTGATGACCACGTTCATACAAACGATGCCAGCACATAACCATTATTGGTATATAAAATAAATGAGCCTGTTATCATATAGAGTTAAAACAAAAAGACAATGTCGTTTATCACAATGTGGCTTTGTGGCAGTTCAATTCAGGTATAATAATGAATTGGAGAATTTTACACACAATAATAAAAAAAAACTTTGTACACAAACGAGAGGGATAGTAAGCATAATCAATGTACATCTCGCTGACCATTTCCTAAAGCACAGGAACGAGTGAATTAATTGTCAGAAATGTCCTGTGGAATTTCCATTGGCTAGGTGGTTTAATAACACACGTTCGACAACTCGAGAATGTTTGTCAATTCCTTAAATATTTTCCATGAATCCATTCCCATCTTTCGAATCTTGATATTTCTGTTGACGACCGCACCACGACCAATATTGTTGATGATGTTGAATAAGTCCCATAGTTCATTATGAAAGACTATGTCTTGCTCACAAGTAGCTCCCGTGGAGTGATATGATTGGCAGCTTGACTCCTCGCGGATCCTGTGTCTGCTTAGTGCAGACATTATGTACCAATCACTGTACCGCGTTGTATTTCGACCCATTTAAAGCGCATCAAAAAGAAAAGGTATGAAAATATTTCAGAATTATGTCTGTGTAGCCTCGAGACCATTTTCAAAAAGAAACGCCCGCAACATTGACTCTCAAGAATTTATCATCCGAACTCTAGTCCTGAAAATGATACAAAAATACTTTGTTAGTCGATGTCACAATACAGAGTCAAATAAGAGTCCTATAAGTCTCGTAAATGCACTAATTTGTGTAGAACCTTATTTAAGCAAGCGTTGCTATGGTAGCCGTTAAATATATCAATATAGAGTTTCTAAAACGTTGCTTAATTTGAAATATATAAAGTCAACTCTGTATATAAAATTTCGTTGCGTTACATTATTGCATACAAATCAAAATTTGTATTTAAACTGGAGTACTATGACTTTATGTCACGTAGTAAGTGGGGTCTATGCTGGTACAAGGTTAACACTTAATTAGGTATGTTTACGGTACTGAAACAAAGAGTTCTAGTTGCTTATATTATAGAAAATGATAAATTACTAGTACTACATTCTTTTATCGATAAGTCCTTAAAGGTTTTTTTCTTTTTACCAAATGAAAAATTCAAATTCAAAATTATACTGGAAATATTATAGCTAACCTAGTAAATATCAACATTTGTTTTCATTATTTTTATATTGTGCACTGTTTAACACGACTATATTTCTAGTTCTTTTCACTTATACCAAATACGACACTTCACGGAATAACGAAAAAACCCGAAGAAAAAGTAGTTCATACTTACGGTTTCCACACGCTAGGATAGTTTAGAATGAAAAAAGACTATTCATGCAGGACAACGAAAAATCATTCACCAATGTCGGAGAAACATTAACAAAACATCAAAATAATCTTAATAAAAATGAACTTGTTTTTACGTAATTCTAAATAAGCTTGTTTGTAGGTTTCTAAAATTCCGAATTAGCAATAATGTAAAGAAGATTAGGTGTATCAGTATAGATATATATAGTGAATGTTAGACAAAGCGTTATTTTAGTAGTGGTTGCTACGACATAAAGTGAATGATAACTACTGCGTTATGTACATTGTATAAACGTAACACAGCATGAGCATTTCCATATATAGCTGACAAACATGGAAGGCTACTAACACTAAGCTACGGTGCATAGACAAGCATACAGGATGGTTCTCCAGGAGAGAAGTGTTTCAAGTTAAGGACAAAAGTAAACAAATCCGCGCCAATACCCGGCAACATCAGAGATGGTAAAGAGGTGTTCCGGGTTATCTCGGCTGCTATCCTTTGAGTAAGGAACGTCACTACGGTAAAGTTGGTCGTGCATGGAAAGTGTGGATACATTATATGATGGGATTCAGTTGTCAAACGTAGTGGTAAACGGATCTATAGTTATTTAAGAGCACGCAAGATTTTAGTTTTTGCATATATATTCATGTTGTTGAAGCTCCATTTCTGTATGAAAAAAAGATTATGTTTTACCAATATTTCTAACGGAAATAAATGTGTTTTTGCTATATTTGATATCAAAGTAAGTCATATATATATATATTCAAATTAACCATACTTATAATAGATACAATCCTTTTTTGCAAAGAGAAAATAATTGTTTAAGGCATTTTGAATTTAGGGTGATCTTATCTTATTTAATGCATATCGACTTTGATAAAAAAATTTTTTAATAAACATTATCTCCAGACAGCGATCAGAAATGAAGCTATCATCAACAAAAAGTATATGCATAAGGTTGTGGCATCGACGCAGATTAAGAGTTTCGGAGATTTGGATTGTGAGTATATTGAGGATGACGTCATCAGACGCATCGTCAGGTTTATAGGTAAAAGTGACGATCACACCATACTGTTACCCGTGTAGATTATTAGGAGTATGGATATACACTGCTAGAGTAGGCTTGTACACGATGCATAGTAATGTATCTAGTACTTGTTCCCTTCATTGTAATGTTTTGTTTTTCTAGTAAGTATACTGAAAATTACTTAAACCTCGCTGTGAACCGCGTATTCGCGAGAATTACAGTTCGCGAAGGATACAATAAATTGACATGAAAATGTTTATCTTGCGAAAAAGCGTCGACAGTATACGTTGAGTATCGTAAATTTTCATACGGATACTTAATTTTTTTTTTTAAATATTTTCATTGATTGAATATCAGCAATAGTTAAATTATTCAATTTGAAACCCAATACATAATGGATATATTTTATGTATTGGAAAAATGTGATCCAATTATAAAATATATATTTTTGTATAGAGTATTAGAAGGGAACAAACACGGATATCTACTCTAGATCCTTTGGTATTATCCATACCTACCCTCCCCTTTGTACCTAAGATTGACCTCCAGTTGTACTAGAGGACTGAAGCAGCCCTCTTGTTCTTGCGAATCACGCTTCGTACACGTCTACGTACATCAGACATTGGGGAATATTCGCTGTCATCTCGATGATACTGGATGGCAGGGTTAAAACTCTGATATTGTAAGAAAGTTCGAAAATATACAATAAATTTTACATTATAAATTCATGAATTAATACAGACTGATAATTTACCGAATTGCATATCCTTATTTGTGTTTTTGTAGATTATTTTATTGATGTTAGATTTCAACACATTTCGATACCCGGGTAACCTAAAATTAACAAGAAGGGGTTCAGATAGAGGGAAAAGGGAACCCGTATTTACACAGCAGAATGGTGAAGAAAGGTTCAGAGGAAGAGGGGCTCACATCTAATTACACCCAAATCACAGGGAGAGGGACACGAAATGCATACGGTAGATTTTGGTCTTAGATCTTACAATACACGTTCCCCTCTGATGCGCGCAATTTCGGATTATCAAAGGTCATCAAGGTCAATCTCAACCATAGTTAGCTATATTGATAAGATGCAAAAGACAGTGGCATAATAGAGCTTCCAGCAAATATCGGAGAAGGTACGCAAAATTATGATGTAGATGTTTTTACAAATCAATAAAATAAATGTTTATACGAATTCTGGATACATTTTAAAAAATGACAATTTTGAAATGTCTTTTAAAAACTATTTGAGGTAGATACGCATATGTGACATAATAATTTTATGCCTATACATTTATTATATTAGTGACGCTAAATATTTTGATAACAATGTGTTAGTGATGTCATTTCTTGACATCCGATCAACAGGATATCATGGGGCTAGGAAGGAATTTTGGGATAATGAAAAACAATCTATTGTAGATGATATACGAAAGCACTTGATACATTCTGTCCATTTTGATGCCATTTTTGTGCGTGTTTTAAGTGAACGAATACCTGAAATGACCTTCTTATCAATTGACCGAAGGGTGACATTGCTGTTTATCACATGTAGCGCAGATGGCAATACATATAACACAGGTACACTTACGCCACACGCGCGACATCCGATGACAAATATACACACATCACAGTACATACATCGTTATCCCTGTTATAAAATTATAACGGGGACCCAACACATGCATGGCACAACCCTCATTAACATAGACTTCAGTTGAGCAATGCTGTTCTTCATTGTTTTCATATATCTAGTATTCTTGCCATTAACTATGTATATAAATAGTGTAATCACAATTAATAAAAGAATGCGGTTTATTATGAAAATACTTTAAATACCAGATATTATATTCAGATGTTAGATGTAAAATATATTGAAAGTAAAACCATAAGAAAAGTAACGATGTATAAATAGAAATCAATTTATTTAATTATGATAAGATTAATTCAATAATGTCCTGTTTTGTTTTCTTTTGTTTTTATTAAAAAATTAAAAAGAAAAGAGCATTTCATACACATAAGTGACATTTTATCCGTTGCCAATACAACTATGAAATTTAAGTTATTCGATCTTTGTTGTGATGTTTATTGATTTATTTCTTCAATTTAATCACTCTGTGCCGGTTTTGTGTCGTACGCTATGATCTGCTTTTCAAAATACATTATCAAAAGAAAAAAATAGTTAAGACTGAGAATTCTGCAATGGCCTAAATGAATATTATGTGAAATAAGGATTTGATAGGAAAAAATCTAATTCGCAATAAAATATCGTTACAACAGATTGTGTGTTTCTCGTAAGAACTAAATTTGTCCAGGAGGCGGCGACGAAGCAGCACTATGGTTATGACGACATCTGCACAAGAAGCAAGCACTTACGACAGGCGGCGGGCGTACAGAAGTTGCTCGTACCGAAGTAGAAATTTCCTTATATTCAGTTGATGACGACGTAACGCCTTCTCCAGTTGCCCTGAAAAGACTTTAGGTCAGAAAAAGACAAAGAGAATGGTTCGTTAGTACAGAGCAAACACAGCAATCAGTGGCATTCATTGGCAACCAGAGATCTTCCTTTTGTGTCACAATGGCGATTATCTCCGTGAGACATTTCTCTTAATTTGGAGAGGCAAGAAACGTAGCTCGAAGCAAACCATTGTAAAGCTTCATTCCCAGCCGTGCAGAGATATAGGTATGTGAGCTTAGCCAGTGTCAGATAAGGACAGATGCTCGGATGCTGGTATAGCGAGGAACATGAAACTTGGAATACGATTGACAGGACATTTGGACAAAACAAAACAATTGAAATTAACAAACAAAGCGATATTGATTTCTTTCCCTTATAAAACACATTTTGTTTCATATGTATTTACCAATATACAGAACATGTTTGTTTTTCTAAAATAATCATTTAATGCACTGTTTACATTCTCTGATATAAAGATTATATTTTTGCATCAATTTTAATTTTACTTATATTGTTATGTAATATCCATCCATTAATAATAAACGAAGTCATATTGTTATTGTTGGTCGCCTAGAACTGTCTCGATCTAGGACAAAATGGTTGCATCTGGTTACTACAATTACTTCCTAAAAATTCTACATACAAGAAATTATCGCTTTGATTACTACTAATCCTATTTCTCATAGCAAGTCATCAACGTCAGTCATTATACTATATTTCCAGAATTTCCATTTAAGACATTATGTTAGATAATTTGCTAGAATTAATTAAAATAAATTATAAAATCAAACATATAAAAACATAATATCTGGACTACATCATTGCGACAGGTGCGATGAGAAATAGATTAAGGTGAAACACATGAACGTGAGGGAGTCCACCAGGAGACACAAATCCCTGTCCTAAACGTGACTTTTGTATGGCTTGATGCTTAAACATAAAACAAGAAAGCGATTAACGCAACAAAATATATTGGTTTTCTTCAAAATTTTAACGTTAGCATTCGTTTATAACTTTTCTTCTTATATTGACATACTGTCGTAGAGTCGATGGGGTTGATGTGATTAATACTAATATAAATATTTATAGGAGGAAACTATTTGAATCACTCCCGTAATGCTTAAGGACTGCTTTTAACATGTCATCGAAACATTTGCGTGACATTTGCATTATTTTAAACAATAAACGTGAAATGTTAGACAGCTAACAATTATCATGTTGTTGATTTTCCAACAAATACCATAATGCTCCTTAGTTCACTCTTGATTTTGTTGCCACTCTCTTGTTTTGTTTACACTCTGTAAATAAGAACATATATTCCCACATATACAATGTCAATCGTTGGGTACCGTCACGTTATATGTTGAAAGTGCAGCTAAATGTGTCATAAACACTACAAAAGATGATATTAAACTGGGAAGAATTAGAAATGATGGGGATTTCTTGCTATTCTTTCGTCTTTCTTTGAACAAAAACATGCAGCTTTAAATATAGACTTGTCATGTAAGCTTCATAAACATTACAATAATCAATCGAAACATGAACAATAAGGTTTATAAATTTGACCATACTTTATCATGATAATGAGTTTCTTCTATAATCATTTGGATTTTCCTTTTATCATTTAATCAATAATTCAACCAAACTGGCTTATATGTAAAACATTAAATACAAGTTATGAATAACATATATTCTGTGTCCAGTAGAAAGAGGAAACAACATATGAAGATAAGGTAAAAAAAACAAAAAACAGTTTATGTGCAAGAAAGAAAAACAATTCTGAAAATGAAAAATAAAGTAAAACTAATTGACCGCATTTTCCTTTAGCTACATCTTTCAACATTTGAAATAAAGAAAACTGAAAAGAGGAAATGCATGCATAAAACTTAAATGTGCATATAGAGCATTCCATTTTGATGCTAATCTACAGATGAAATGAGGAAAGAATGTGATGTTTTGTGGTGTTGATAATGCATGTGGGAAGGTAAACACTTTTCTTCACAAATTAGGCAAAATTGGAGTACGTCTTGTTCAGGTTTGTTTTAAATGTTAGAGGCGCACCTGTTACCAAAGTCTTATTTTAGTATCTTTGTAGTTCAAAATTTCAGCCTCTTTCAAGGCTTATATTAGTTAAAATATGTCTTTTTTTCAAAAAAATGATTTTATTTCCGGAACTTTCTAACAAATTGACAGACGATGACATCCGGAGGTATATATACCAACTTCAAAACTCCCTTTGTCGGTTGTATTGCTTTGCAAATTTTAGGAATATTCAATAATGATTTCTTTTTACTACTTATATATTCATATGTATTTTCAATTCACACAAGTCTTTGGCAACATATTCTAAATGGATCAGGGATGCGTCATTATTACAAGAAACTCTCGATAGATTGAAATAAAACTTCTATTAAAATGATGATTTGATATCTACAAAAAGCATATAGATAATAACTAAGGATATTTTTGGCGTTCGTATTTTATCATTAATAAAAAAAATCATTCGAAAGTTTCGTTAGGATATGGTTGTTAATTGCTGGTTTGCAATTCATGCGCACATACACAAGGAATGCTGCAACAAAGCGGTCTATGAATCCACTGTTGAAGGCAACAATAATTTCTCAATTAAACTTTTCTCAATGTTTATATATCGTAATAACATGTAAGGCATATGCAGAGAAGCGTCAAGACAAGTATATTTTTATCGTGAAGAAATGCCGATTTGTTGTGGTACGTTCGGGCCTTTTCCTTTTTATCTTTGCTTCCTTGTCTGTTTTTAAATTTTGTCTCAAGAAAATCGAGATTGTATTAATTGTACACGGACGTTTTTAAAAGCGTTGTTGTTTTGGTTATAGGAAGTCAGTAAAAAAAAATATTATCCTCTCTTCAATAGTGGAATTCTATGTTTTTTTTCAATATCAGGTTAGTAATTAACAAACATTTCTACTTATATGTATATAGTATAGTAGTACATTAGATACTAATACTAATCTGAAAATAACCACTCCTGTTTAATGGCGAGTTAGAGCCAGTCTAGATAAATATTTGTAGCGCGAAATATCTTAGTCAATCCATGCACTGCATTCGTCCCGGTGAGGCAGGCATGTGGTTCCGCCACTTACGAGGGATTTCTCTGCTCCATATCCACGTACAAATTCATAATTTTACTCTTTACATCTTCGGTTTCAGGTTTCAAATCTGGCTCTAGATACCTGTCCATTAGCTGGCGATGTTTGTCCATCTTGCATTGGACATCTTTCATTTGTTTTTTCACAGCTGCATACGTTTTCGGCATTTCGATGACGTCCTCAGGGTCCACGCGTGATTCAATACGATACTGGAATCACAGCAACAGCAACTTGCTAGTCACATATTCTATCCTCAAATATTTAAAGGTTTACCCAGATAATAACAAAACGTATAACCGTAAAACAAATGTTTTGTTACAAGAGAAGTTAATTTCCTGTCATGCCCAGATATAAACGTGATCAGTGTTAAGGTCTAGTTAGGGATCAAATATTAAGGTAGAAAGGGATCATACATTCAACTTTAAGACAGGAAGTATAATTTTGGTTACACATAATATATTCTTTAGTTTTATTTCTATGAGTTTATTTGATTGTAAGAAAATATTCAAAATGTTAAAATCATATATTTCAACGATATTTGTAACGAATTATGTACATTTTATGTCACTGGTAGTAATATATTATTATGTTGTAATAGCAATATATATAAATAACGCCATATATTTGAAAAAAAAAATGCAATTCTTTCCTATGGAAATGAACACAATATATATACTCCAACTAGTAAATAATCGCGCGAAACCATGTTATAAACCAAAAATTTATTTTAAATAACGTTCTGTTTTGTCGGTTTTAGAAAAGAGTATTTCAATTACCGAAATGCTTTGCACGGACACGAAAACTATTGCGACAATTACACCAGAAAGAAGTGCATTGGACAAAAAACACAATCACATTAAGTCAAATAAAAATAAGCGTTCTCTTGCAGAGCAAAATTTAAGCTTGGCGAGATTCTGCAAATGTCATTTCTTGTGTGTAACTGGATAAATATATTACAATAATCGCATAACAATCAAATAACTCGTTTGTTTACCCATAAACAGAATATAAAAAGTAAATATATTAAGAAACCCAAATGGCTACAAGGGATTCAAATCTATTTCCATTTGCATCTCTCTTCAAACACTAAAGCAACATTGCAGACATTTGTTATAAAAGCAACAGAAGAATGTTCAAATTTGATTATAAATAAGACTCTTTATAGAATGCAAAACAGCGGGTAAATGGCAAATTCATCATAAAAATGAATTTAAACATTTGACAAAAGCTTTTCTGAAACCAGGTAAAATATTGAAAATTTTCATAGTGACAAAAAAAGGAAAATAAATTACAATGTGGTGTCAATTTATTTAATTGCAACTTTCATAAAAAAATGGATTTAAATAGCAAAAAAAATTCAGCCAGAAGCATGCCTACATGTTAACACAGGTTGTTTTGTCTTTTAATCTTAATATTGTCATATCGTTTGATAAAGCAGAAATGAAAAAAAACAATTACAAAGCGTACAAAGAAATATTTGCATAGATTTGTTTTATTCGTGATTGAACACATGCAAATTTACTGAAGTCAAACATTTATGTTGTCGGACAGCGGCAACACTGAAAGCAAAACACCACAATTGAAACATCTTGAGTATAGAACGACGAAAACGTACATTTGACACGTACAGGCATTTCCAGAGTTAAGCTGAAGCATATTTACTGTAACAGGTTTCAAAGACAGCGCTACAATTAACAAAGTCACGATACACGTTCTTTACAAACCTGCCAAGACAAAACATTTTTGGGTTGAGTATACCCATCAACGTCCCGTATAGCTTTCCCTCCTCTTGTAAACGTTGTAGACTGAAATAGTGTGATTGGAATCAAAACTAAGGTACGGACTATAGCCAATGACGTCATACCATTTGACGTCATTGGGGCCTTAATTACAAAAACGTCCACCTGCTTCCCACAACGGTTTGTGCGTGTGTGTGTGTATAGATGATAGATGGTACGTGTATGAAGATGAAGGAATATGAATTGAAAATCGAAGGATTTGCATGAAAGTCGATAAGAAAATGAATCAAGGCTTTCTCTAAAAATGGCATGTATCATCTTTCTTTTCAATAATATTCCATCATGATGAATACGTTTAAATGAAAATTATATATAATACGTGTATTCAGATAATGCATCAATCATTTCAGTCATATAATTATGTAAACAGACAGATGAGAAAACTTGCCATGCAATTGATGTTTACCTTCATTTTATGAATTAAGAATAGTTTACAGCTTAGCAACGCGTGGGAAGACAACGAATGATATGCGCAGCTGCTCAACAAACAAATTGCATGCTTATCCAATAATCTCATCTGTAACAAGTGCTTTCGTATCAAACTTTGGATATCGCGCGAAATGGGACTTATGATACAAAACCCGAAGTCATATAAGCAGCAAATAAAGCTAGCTTCAGATATAGCTACACTTTGAGCTTAGTTCAGAAAGTGTCTGTGCATCATAACAGACAATTTATAAAAGAGCACCAATAGCTAGCTTCGTGCAAACTGTTGCAACATGTGCTTAACGATGACCAAAAGTTTTGTAAGATTTGATGATGGCACTGAAAACAAAACAGAATGATTGTTAATCGATGGTGGTTTAGTAGGAGGAAGAAAATGGCGTCTCCTGAAGTCGTCGCTAGTAATACTCACAACTGGCTTGGATGTGGACTTCACTGAAACCGTGACATCCTCGGGGACAGTCTGTAAATGTTAATAGGATCAAACTTTGATAGAAGCAGCAACTCTAGTAAAAACTAAAGTGAAAACCAACATTGAAAAAGGAATATATAAAAAGGAAACGACGTGCATAAAAACAGCCTTCATCTGGTCTTCTTCGTTAGGGTAGTGTTATAATATATATATTCTACAACATCTATAACTGTCCTCTTAATCATTCCCGTACATACATATGCAACCAAAGGAACTGTCAACACTATCTACGGTTGTAAAGGCATGTCAACTATTAAGAAAATTTTCTAGGGCTGAAATACATGTGATCTGTTCTAAACTTCCTAACTGATATCTTGTTGAAAGACAATATTCGATTATCTTAGTTGGAGAGAAATCTTTAGCTGTCCTAACAAAGTCGGGTCTACCAATAAATACCTGATCCCTCTCTTCCTTCCTAATTCTGCGTATAACCTTGGCAGCATATTCCGACTTGGGTTTACGGCTTTTTGGTGTAACAACGTCGACCTTGCTTCCCACTAGAGCGGCCTGTTTTGGAACAAGGTAAGATGAGTGTTGGACAATACGTATTGGGCTTAAGACGAATTTCGTAGTCTCATCCATAACAGCTTTTTTTTCTTCTAAATATCGAATTAGATTTAAACATTAACAGTTTATTTAAAAAAAAAAAGAATAAAAAATAAAATTACATCAATATCAAGCGATATAATTAAAGTAAAAATAAGCATCAAATTAATTTTCAAGTTTACTTAATTGATAAATTGATAAATTAAAAATATATAGTGAGTGATAACTGCATGTCACAGAAATACACAATTGACACATTTATCGCTTTTTAAATGATATAATATATATGGTTTTCTACACATAATTTTCTTGCTTTTAATCAGAATCAGGACATATGGGAACACTATTTAAACGTTAAAATACGGCTAAATGCTGTTTTAGGCAATATATAACAACTTAAAAGCTTTTAAACGTAATGGATATGTCTCTATTGTCAAAGAAGTTATCAATGTTTCCTAAACAAATACCAGCAGTGACACAAAGTTCTACAGGTGATAAAACAGTGTTAGTTTTTGATAAGTGCCTGTTGTGAACGCTTTACCGTTTATACAATTTACACAGGTCATCAGATACGTTAAAGCAGAAATCAAATTGTCAAAAAGGAACAAAAGCATCTGCTGATTTATTTTTAGTGATTACCATTTCCTATTCATCGAATTTGTATCGAAGATGCATGTTCACGATATTTATGAGGTACGTTGCCGGGCATAGTGAGACGAAGTATATTTTTGGGATTAAAAGTGAAAATTATCAGTATAAACGCCAAAATTTTGCTAAATTATTATAATTTCTCTTTCTGTTCCATGATGTTATTCTCTTTTTATATGATAACCAAGGGAAAATTAAATAGATATAATCATCTCAATAACATGAATCACGTTTGGAAAATTCGATTATACTCCAAAGTGGCGGTAAATTGCAGGAATTAATCCAATCAAGCTGTAGTTATCACGGCTTCGTTTTTTTCCAAAAATGTTGGATTTGATTTCGCGTAGTATTTTAATTTTCGGTTTGCGAATGAAATTTTCGAAGTATTTTCTTTGCAGTTTCGTGATTATAATTCTATTGAATTACTTGCCAGGAATCAGTTGATGTGTTGAAATTATAAATTCATATTGAATTAAATATGAAAAGAAAAAACTGTTGCAAATATCAGTCTTAAAAACCATATGTGAAAGTATATTTTGTGTGCAGTATCACTCACTTTACAAATCATCTGTTGCATCTAGCATATATTCATCTGTTTAAGTTAAAAGTAAATATTATCTATTCCATAAAATAATCACAATTGTACATTTTATATCAATGATATAATAATTCAAATTGCTGCTATTGGAGAGAGACACACGAAAGCATCACATAGCCATGCTGGCGACATCGACACATGCAATACCAACCACCACATGACGTCACTGAGTGTGGAAAATGTCATTCTGGTATCCCATCATGCTTCACACTTCCACATGTTTACGCATGCTAAACTGACTGACTGAAAGCGATATTCACTTTGTCTGAAAATGGAAACACCCATTGGTTAGTACAACAATGCATAGCAACGAAGCACTAGCGCGCGCTGTTCTTCCCATGAGAATAAACAACATACATAGTCAAAAAGAAAGCAAAAAAGTTCGATCATGATGTAGACGAAACAATATAATATGTACACTGCTGCTGTGAATAGAAATGTTACAATGGAAACATGTTTTGATGGTGAGACGTGAGGACAAGCATGACAGCCATGGCTGAGTGGGTTTGCAACGTACCAGACTGATTAGCTTGCTTGCGACAAACTGATGGAGAGTTTGCAAGGAATCCGTTCCAAGACTATGTTGTATTATTAAACGATTCACTTCAAAACAATATTTAAGAAAATTCACGAGGATTGAGGTTTTTTTCATTGGTGCAATTATAAAACATTGAAATAAAATAAGATATGTAAACAACACAGACCAAAAATACCCCGATCTTCTCCTGAATAACCTTAAATACTTTGCAAGCACAAAAATGCTTATGTGATAAAGTCATTTTCACCTTTCCGGCGTATTTTCGTTTGTACACAAGAGGTATGGCCAGAAACCGTGCAGTCTTCCGATGGAAGGTTGGGTAATCATAATCGTACAACCTGTAGCGTGCCGGATACACGAATCTTGAAGGGAACACGGAAAAATAATTAGTATACATCTCGATCGCCGAGGAAACTTTCGGACCATAGACGGTTTCGATCACACGTGGCGACCTGATAGGGAAATAGTTGTGGTAACGCTGGTTCGCGGCGGTGTAGTAAGGCCACCAGGGATAGTAGTGTGGGATAGTCGGAATACTACTGGGATACCAGTCAGCCATGGCCGCCTTCTTGGTATAGACTCTGTAGTATGAGTCCGTGGCGGAAGCAGGTCGAGGACGTGACAAGGAAGATACTACTACTACCTCTTTCCTCGGTCGTCGGACATAGGAGTATGAGGGAGTAGAGATGGTGGTGGTCTTAGGTGGTGGTAGGTAGGACTTAGGAGCGGCCGTTGGGTGGTGGTACGTGAAGTGGCCATGGGATCGTGCACGCCTGGCCGCCACTGCAGCTTTTGGACTGGCATGGGTCTCAGTGTTCACCTGTCGGCGAGGAGTCAAATGTGAGAATAAGGAAGAATAAACAGATTAGTTTTGGCTGAAATATAAAATATCAAGTAATATTAAAAAAAAAAAAAACACTGAAAAGGAAACAAGTTGTATGACTACTGACTTCTGTTTTGTGAGGGTAGATGAATGATGTATGAGGCAAAACATGTTCGCGAAAGAGGACTTTCTGAGCCTAACTTTTATGGAACGGACTATTTTGTTTTTGTAGTGACCATTGTTCATTCTCATGGGCAAGAGAGTTATTTCAGCTCCCCAAAAGGAATACACTTGTATTCAAGCAACCCACCGTCGACGTTAGATAAGCAGAAAGCGCTGCTGGCTGGGACGATATCAACCACTTCATTTCACGAGAACACACCAATCACTGACGATACTAGATACAATCGGAAAGCACACTCGTTCTAGACTATGTACATTTCCAACAAGCACACGACCAGGGTCTTCAGTAACTTCAAAGTAGTCTCAAATGCAAGACACACCCGAACCAATGACCAAATTGGGAAGAAAACAGTTACGACTGTTAAACACTGAAACTGACGATTGAATTTTGATATTTTTTTCCGATATATTTCTTTAAGGTTACTATCGTCATGATATCAACTCTGAGTTCAATACTACCTCTATGTATAATTACTTACTCCGGAATGACCGTCACAAAAAAAACGCGTTTGCTTTTGTTTTATTTAAACTTTTGAAATTATAATTTCCATACCGTGCGATTATGTCACGATTTTACTCTTGGATAACATGAAGGTAGAAATAGAAACTTGGCACTGACATCATGACGTATTTTAAACCGAAGTTACCCCCGCCCTGATTAGCACATCGACAACATGGCATAGTTACGTGTGTATATATGATTTAGTAGGGCTTAAATGGGAAGTTACATACTTTAAATATTATAAACGTGCGATTTAATTATTAATAGAGGATATATAAATAAATATATGTATGTATATATAAACTTTCCACAGTTGCTACGACCTTGCAAGACACTATGAGGTATGAGTCCAAGTCAGGTTCAGGACGTGCAGGGGTGGGAGAATGGATTTCTAAGGTAAAAAACACCAGGAAGGAAGAAATGTGAGGATCATCTCGGAAGTGGAAGAAGCCTCAAACGCTTTACCTTAATCTTAATTTTTTCAAGAGTTGTAAGCTGCTTTTCTGCGTCAGGGTCGTACATTTCCAACGCTTCGATTTGGTCAAGGGAAGCATCGGACGGTGTCAAAGCTCTATGTCTGCTTCCTAGCACTGGAAACATGTTTAGTCTCTCTCCTCCATAGGAGTAGTCCCCAATTCGTTTTCTACGACTGAGAAGTGGGAGTGAGGAAGAGTAACCATAACCATAACCATAACCGTATGTGTCTTCATCATCCTCGTAATCTATTGCTAGGGGCAATCTCCTTCGATACCGGGGTAATCTTACTGCTTCGGAAAGGGCACTATAACCACTTGAAAGTCTGTCTTTAATTCCCTGTCGAAAGTTTGATAAATCATTTAAGTAGCTCCTAAAACCATGATCTGATGAGCGAATTGCATGACTAGCTGGACCCGCTAGCATTGGACCCTTCAACATAAGAGGACGAGCTACATATTCGAACCCCATAGGTTTTCCCCTGACAGGGTCGTTCACCTCCCCCTCTACGCTAAACACTAGAGCAGCCGAGTCATACTCATCTAGGTTAATATTTTTCAGAGCCTGTCGCGCCTTGGCGGCTGTTTGAGAAATAATATCATGAAACATGACATCATTAGCTACTGAAGAGCCCTGCCGCACCGAACTACTGCTCTGAACCAACGCGGACTTATTGATATTCAAAGCGGATCGGTAAGGCGACATAGAAAAGAGGGGAACATCCGCGACACTTGTGTAGCGAGGAGGAGTCTCCGACTTTTCATCGTCATCATATATCCTCCGTTTACGGGGCTGATAAGCCATATATTCAACTGGGCTTGGCGAGCGTTCGCGCGGGGGCACATAGTAGCTACTGATATGGCTCGTGGTTGATTGTCCGTCATCGTTGACGTCATCACCGACGTCATACGTGTCATCGCACCTTATTGGATAATTCAAATATTTGTCTCTGTCATCTTCGTCATCGAATGTGTCCTCGACATCACTGAATTCGTCATAATCGTACGACGGATAATTTCTTTCCGACTGTATATTTACAAGTCTATTGTATGAACTTCCCATGCGCCCGGGCGCAGCCCTTCTGTACCTTCGACCTTGTCCTAACTCCCTGTCAGGGGATTCTCTGGGGCTCTGGTAGGGGGAAATGGTAGGGGAGCGAATAGGGGATTCTCTTGCGAGGCGGCGCCTCAGTTCATATCTCTCAGGATTTCGTACATCTCTATATATTGAACTAGACACCCGATCTGATATGGAACGAGTTCCAGGTGGTTTCAATGTTAGAACACTCCTGTATGA
This sequence comes from Crassadoma gigantea, assembly GCA_032360845.1. Classification (NCBI taxonomy): domain Eukaryota; kingdom Metazoa; phylum Mollusca; class Bivalvia; order Pectinida; family Pectinidae; genus Crassadoma; species Crassadoma gigantea. The sequence continues at coordinate 2,931 of JAULCA010458418.1, read as the reverse complement.
GTCCGAATCTTGTCTTCCAGTCTGAAAACGCCTATGAGGAACATAAGCAGACGGTACTTTCCGACCAGCGCTGGAGTCGTGGGCAGCAGGCGTGGATTTCGACGGGGGCTGCGTGAACATGTGAGGTTTGTATAAGTGATTGTGCTGCCTCATGTTAATGCCAAACATCTTCACGGGGGTTAATTTTATATTATAGAAATGAATCCCTCCCAATAATATATATTTATGCTTTGTAAAATATCTGCTGCGTGTTTACAAACAAACATGACTCACTTCTTATAAGATATAGTTCTAAAACAAAAACAAATTTAAAATGAAATAATTTAGATATGTCAATGAATTCCTAAGTCAGTATTTTACAAAAAACCACAGTTCCTCAAGTGTCAAATGCTACAAGACAATTACATTTACTTGAGGAAGCAGAATTTTCGTATTATTATACTTTATATCATATTTTAAATATGCAGTTTCAATATATATAATATGCTTTATTTATACGTCGTACCATTTGATCTTGAGGTAACTGACCATCGACTTTCAGAATTAAAGCAAGATGAAATACAGCACAACATTTACAACTAAGCTCATAAAAAGCATAAAGATGTGCAAATTATTTAATCGAGTTTATATACGTACTAAATATATAACCGATTTTAACATTTAAGCATGTTTTTTTTATATTTTCTAATTCAAGGAATACATCATGAAAAAGGTGGAAAACGGGTAATGAATGCGTGAGGTTATTTCGGCACTATTTCCTTATGGGAAGGGTTTATGTTGTTTAGAATTAACATAATAGTTGAGCCACATCGAGTTCACATTTGTAACAATAAGAGTCGGAAGGTTTTTATCAATTCGACATAAGTTGTTGTGGGACGTCGCTTTGAATTTGGTCAGAAGGGTGAAAGAGAGAGATAGAAACAAAACACATGCAGTTAATTTTCATCAACCAAAAATGTCGTTTTACCTCATTTATCCAAATAGTTCTGCTTGTACACGCATGTGCTAGAAATCAAACTACAAATGATACACACTGACGTAATACGAAGCCGTCGAAAGTCCAGATAAACCCGTATTTGCTATAAAGCACTAGTGTAATAATACAATAAATCAATCTCGAAAATAAACCACATGATAATGTATAACAAAATGCAAAGCACAGGTATACATTTTTGTATGTATTTTCTACTAAGCAAAACATAAAATGCAGCAAATGAAACATAATTGAAATTATAATTACAACAATTAAGCATTATTTCATTGTAAATATTAACTTAATGACAGCAATGATTTCTATGAAAAGGACAATGATATAATAGATGTGCTAAGTCGAATAGATGAAAAAGACGTACAGAAGAGATTCGTGATGAAAGCATAGTTACAATTTATAAGAGGATAATAAGTAAAAGGTTCTAGCAGAAAAAGAAGGGGTTATTCCATATGAATTGGGGAAAACACTCGCTGTTTAATGCTGCAACCAAAGTCTAGTGTTATTGTGTGAGTGAATTACAAATGAAATGCGTCGACTTGGTGGAACAATGTAATGCTAGCACTATAATATACCATTCTGATAGTCAAGAGAGAATGATAAGGACATTTGTGGACTGGCAGAAGTAAAACTTGCCTGTGATCAAACAGATTGACGAATGTCAAAGTTCAACTTATTCATGGATGTAATGCAACGAGTGATAATTAGAAAAAGAGCATGTGCATACATAGGAATGCATGATTCCTAGAAAAGTTCACCTCTGCTAATTAATCCAATTCAATACGTCACAGGTAATGAGAATTCGTTATTAGGAAATTGACACAAATCTAGTCCATATATGTTTGTATGAAGATTGATAATTAATAAAAAGAAAATGGAACAGAAACAGTATGACACAATATTTACTCTACACTGAGTTAGTGCGTCTACTGTTAGTGATTAAAAATGAAAGCCGATGGTTTGTATCAAACATTCAATAGAGGTTCCTGATATGAAAGCAGTTCATTTTAATGATTATTAAAATATATCAATGAATTATGAAGTTGATGATACATGTAGTAATGACATATAACTTGATTTTTAGCCTTCTGTGTGAGTATTACCAAGGCCCATTTTACTAATAATGATAGATGTTACTACAGCCTACATTGAAATCAAACAAAAGATTATAGATACTGCACTACCTAAAAATAAATTCATCACATTACAAACAAAACGAAAAATCAGCATATCAAAATTGATGAGATTTTCTCTAAACATGATGAAATGAATAGAATTTCGACCTAAAAATCTCACAAATTTTGTTAAAAATGCAACCTATGACGGATGTGTTCTGAGTTTCCCCCGACATTTGATAAAACCAAATTTACACTGTTAGTGAGCTAGTATCCCGGAACAATATATATTTAACACGCCATAGAAAATGAAATATAATCCAAACAGCACAAAGTAACTAACAAACCAGGATATAACATATAATGATAGAACGTAATTGACAAAACTTTAACAATCATATTTGCAAGTATGCCTGATTTAAGTTAAATTCCGACCTTATATCTTTACTCAATGACATTGAATGACATGTATTGAATACTAATGAGATGTAAAAATACCAGGACCCGTACCTACTAAGTACCTGTTATGATCAAAATAAATATTAGAGACAGTATGACAGTACACCTGTATTAACTCACGATTGCGTTAGTCGCCTCTCTGAGAATTTCTTGGTCTCTATTTCTGGATTTTGCAGCTACGTCGAAGGCATCGTCTGCAGCGTGTGTCGAAAAGAGAAGCTCGCGGTTGACGTTTCTCCGTATCTCGTTCTCCGCCCCTGTAGTGTCTACATGAAATAAAGTTAATAATATAATAATAATAATAATATACAACATTTGATGTAGCGCCCTATCTAGCTAACATAAGCTACTCTAAAGCGCTTTACAGTA
>JAULCA010458307.1:9344-21425 GCA_032360845.1 Crassadoma gigantea | reverse complement strand
ACATGTGAAGAAAGTCAATTAAGTGTCAATTAGTAAATTAAGTGATAAATGAGAATTGATGCGAGTTTTTAAGGGTTACTATTCAAGACAAAAAGTTGTGTTATTGTTTGAAATTTAGCCAAGTCTGAGTTTATGAAATGCATGTAAAATATGAAAGTGTGCATAGGGATGACTTCAGAAAGATGAAAATGATGAAGGATCCAGTTTCATAACGGAAAATATTACATCAATTTGATGAGACTGCATTCCAGTGTTTGTATATTATAACTTATTGAGTGTGTAAACACCGTGAGAGAATCATTCCACAGTTATTTATTCATGGACTATATTTGTGTGTAACACTGCCATGAGGAGGGGTATAACTTATATAACTATCGTCAGCAATGCTAAGATTGAGGATTTAGTTCTTGGATATATCAACTATGGTAAGTCTTAATTAAGATGCAGTCTACTTATAATTCAAAAGAAAATTTTACAGAAATTTCTTAATTTTGTGTCAAATTTTTAGCACATTTTGAGTTTGAAGTGCAAGTTTTTGGTATGGGTTGGTCCAGACTTGCTTGAGTTTCTGTTTTTGTCAACTTTTCTTTTAAAGTTGCTGTTTGAAATAATATTCTCTAAAATCAACCTACCCCAAGGTCTTGATTTTCTAATGAAGAAAGCTTTAGTTTATTTTAAAACTCAAAGGAGGAGTATTAAGTTTACTTTTGACATTCAGGTCCTTATCACAGAAATGATCATTTAACTGTTGAGATAAAACCAGGGGATTCTAAAGAGTGAAAAATTGAACGAAAATAAATCAAATTTCAAAACCAATGGTTACACCCTAAATTTATTGGAAATTGATATCAGAAATATTTGTACAGGAGATCAAAGTCTTCTTTAAAAAAAATAACAGCAGTTGGGAGGTAAGACCAAAGTTTATTTGAATTGAACCTTAAAACATGTGAAAGAAGTTCAAAGTCAATTTTCTACTAAAATTTGAAGGTTGAGACATCAGATCAAAGTTGAAATGGGAGGGGGACCCCTAGAGTTAATATAAATGTCTATTTATTTACATGTGAAAATAAACACGGGCCTGCTATGTGCTGTAAGGCTTTGGTGGCCCTAAGTAGGGGTACACTAGCTCTATTGCTTTGTTTATTTAGGAACGTTTATGGTGCTCAATTTTACTACTATATCATCATATATATGTGTAATCAGTTTTTATAGATCCACAATGTGTAGACTTGTTTAAATGGAAGGGTTACCGCCCCATAAACCTGCAGGAATTATTGTAGGTCAGTCCTTTTTATTCTGTGTACTGGTTTAAATTATCTAAAGATACATTAAAAAGAAATCATGGCAGGATTACCAAAATCGAAATTGAATAAAAAAAAAAAACTTTATCATTCTACCTCATACATCTCCCAACTCCTCCCCTCACTTTCACCCTCAGCATCATCTCCCTTAGTGCCTCTATCCCCGTCCCCCTCTTCCTTTTCTCTGTCTTACTTCACCTTCCTGCCTCTATTTCTCACTCTCTAACTCCTTCCTTCTATTCCTCCCCCCCCCCCCACACACACACACACCCTCACACAGTAGATGAAATCCACGTTTCCCCTCCCCAAGGCTACTACACAGATAATTAACACCCCTCACTGTAGACAGACAGGGCTGTTTCAACATGTTCGCCATGTCTTATCTATCGTCAGCAGACTTACAGCAAGATAAAACTTGGATAATTAGCCAATCCAAAAACTGATCAAATGTCCTGGTATGCAGTCATTGAATGTCCAGTCTGGTCAGTTTTAAAAGAAATATATTTACATTAATTTCCTTAAAAAAAAACATCCATCTTCACCAGCTCTATCTTAAAAGGAATTCACAGTACAGGTAAATACAAAACTCAATTTTTTCCCTCAAAGCAAATATTTAATTTTGCATTGTATTTACAAACCTATAACATATCCATTTGATTGGCCTAACAGGGTACAAAGTCAATACCTTAGGTAAAGGGAAAGGATTACAAAAACAAATATTATAGAAAAACAGACAGTATATTTTCAGAGATGAATAGCTGGCTTAAGGTTTACACTGGATTTAAAGATAAGCAGATTATAACAGGTGTGTTGTGTATTTTAAAGGTAAAGTGAAAGTAGACGGTATTGTCTGACTTGTCACATTAGGTAAGCCTCATCTGGATTGATAAAAAAACAAAACAATTATCATCGAAAGTTTTGATTTAAATTCACACATTTACAAGAAAAAAAATGTGCTGCATCGTTTTTTGTCTACAGCAGACTTTTAATAAGTAAAAAAGAGCAGCTAGGTTAATATATATAAAAATAGAAGTCTTTATAATGAAATTTACATGTATATATCTAAGCTATTATTACAGGCCCCTGTGTAGGTACAAATGTAACACATGGGAAAAGTTAGAATTGATTAAGTTCATGTGTGGGCATTGTCAATTGGGTGTGAAATCCCTGACTTTGTTGAGAGGGGGAGTCTGGAGGAGAAGCCAGCATGGGGTGAAAATAGCTGGGGCAACTGATTTTTATACACCATAATGGCTACATGTTAATTAGCCGTCAGACAGACAAATCCTACAATAAACTAATGGGGACTTATCTCACAAATCTCCTTACAAATCTACAGCACATGTACTGTGTTTGTTTAGATACATCTTACAAACCAACTCCAGACAATTATCTTGTCCCATACCTTGTGCCCTGGAGATTTTCTGTTCCTTTAAGTATAATGTAATTTTTTCATGGGTTGAACCTTTTGCATTTTTCTTTGTATCTAGGCTGGGGGGGGGTTAAGTGATATTTTTTTCCAGTATTTTCAGAAGTTGTTTAATTATTTCTCATAAAACTCAAGTGTAAACTAAATTGAGCCAGGAGATTGTTGATATTTTTTCCAGTATTTCAGAAGTGATTTAATACTTTCACTTCAAACTCAAGTGTAAACTAAATTAAGCCAGGAAATTTAGACCAATATTGGCTATGTCTGTTGCCTCTAATCCTTTTTATGGTTAAAGCAACTAATACGTTGAATTAAAAATTTTAAAAGCTCACAAATGTTCATTTAGGTACATTCAAATATATGATATATTTGCTTTTCGTCATTTCATAAATTCATATCCTGACAAACAGGTCTTTTGAAGGATAACCACAAAAAAATATTTATGATAAAAAAAATGAAATGATTTGTAGAACTCGGAAGAAATTATTGGACTTTTTGAAATTATTAGAATCATGCATATGACAAAAAGTTTTAAAATGATATGAATGTAGAAGACCTTGACCCTAGAACTCTGCCAGAGATTTAATCAAATTAATAATTGAAGTAATGTGAAAACAAAACAAACTGACGTTTAAGGTATGATGTTTTGACACACATTATACAGTCAAGGTCGTTTGTAGGGCACGGCCCTGGTTGGTATTACGATAAGTGGTTCTACGTGTATACAGCATTGGTCAGATTAAGTGGTCAGTGATTGGACATTCAACTGGCCAGTTGTGGTCTGTTTGGATAAAAAGTAAACTTGTGTCAGAAACACTTACAGTCAGAACTAGATTCGTAGAAGTTTAGTCTGGAAAGGATGAACCAAACATATTAGACAAGTGTGATGTGTCTCTGTAAGTTCTCAAATACTGTCTGTTCCCCTTCATAAAAAAGGCAACACCAAATTTGCTTTTTGTTTCTGGAAATTCCAACTTAGAGAAAATTTACTAAATTGTTCTTTTTAGATATCATCTTCCATCATGATGTAACAGTCTCTATTCTACATATATTTTTTTTCCATCATGTGTGTATTTTCATTTTTTTTCCACATAGGTCATTTTAGTTTACAAAATTGAGGAAAGTTTTCTTTTATGTTAACTTTATTGGTTGTGTCCCTAAAAAGCATGATGATTATTAAACCTTCAGCATGGGTTTTTGCAATACTGTATTTCCAGAATGAAGAATACTTTGGCAGAATGAAGAACTTTATTATAATTATAGGTCAAATGTAATTAACAATAGACTTTATCTTTATATTTTACAATTGTTTAATTTTTGATCAAGTGTAGAGCTAGAGGAGCTTTGTCGGCTCCTGTATTTGAAACTAACTTTAACTTTGAATGTTAACTTTGTATACTGTGAAATGTTTTTTTCAGTTTTTGCCTTTTTTTGCTCTCAGTAATGAGGGCAAATTCACTATAAGAGCAAAATTTAGTAAACAATATCATATATAGAGTAAATATATGCCAGGGGTGAAATTAACACCAGACAAATATAGATTTCAAAAGCAAAGTGCAATTATTAGACTGTGCGGAAGTTTTTCCGTATACAGTACATTGTATTTGATAACCATTTTATTTTTTGTTTACAGTTTATAAAAATTCATTTTGTAATTTTTACGATTTTACGAAGGGACCACATATGTTAGTCAGTTGTAACTGTTTCTGTATGTAGATTTGTATTTTGTATTGTGCAGGAACCAAGAAAGTGGAAACAGTCGAGGAGACCGCTGTTATCAAACCCGAGGAAGGACATGCCCCTGAGTTTGTCCTCAAGATCAAAACACAGACGGTAAGTGATTAAGTAAAGTTGGACCTTGTTAGCTAAGGTAGTATGAATAAAAAAAAATTGGATAGTGACTAGTTAATGAAGTTTCATATACCCATGACTCCATGCAATATTTGTATTTAAAAACTGAATGAAAAGTTTTGTGGTAAATCTGCCAGTGTGAAATATGAAGTAACTTTTATTGTTTATGATACTAAATTTTTTATTTGTTTGTTGCATTGCCACCACAAAAGCAAGAAAAATAATTTCACAGCAAACATTTATACAGTACAAAATGTTGAAAAATAATTTTATCAAGATTTGCTTAAAATGCATACACTTCTGTATATTAATACTGAGATAATGTTCCAGTCTTCCTGTTCAAGTTAGCAACATAAGATTTGATTTTCCCCACAGATTACGGAAGGTGAAACAGTTGACTTTAACTGTGAAGTGATTGGCGAGCCCAAACCTGACCTGCACTGGCTGTGTAACGGACATGAGCTTACGGAGGAGGGTAAATACATGGTGTTCGAGGACGAAAAACTTCACCACCTCGAGGTTTACGACATCACACCCGAGGATGCTGGAACCTATGCTGTTGAGGCAGAAAACAAATTCGGCAAAGTTACCTGTACAGCCGAACTTCAAGTCACAGGTAAATGGTGTACATATTCTTATTTCTAATTGGCTTTGTCTGATGACATCATCAATAAAAGTTCTGTTGCTGATGTATTAAGGTGACATCATCAATAAATGTGCTTTATTGAAAATAATCATCTTTTCTTTGTAAACATTTTAATGTTTAATTTTCAGCTTAAACTTATAGAAATAAGAAATTCAAGATTTAATATTTTCTTTTAAAGCTAAACCCCTTGAAGAGGTGAAGGAGCTTGAAGCACCTAAATTTGTGGTTGAAATCCAGACGGTAGAGACGACTGTCGGAGAGAAAGCGACATTCACTTGTCGTGCAACTGGTAAACCCACGCCAGAGATCCTGTGGTATAAAAACGACAAAGAAATCACAAAGACTGACAACCGATTCACAATCCAATATGGCGAAGACTGTGAATCCTCACTTCTCATCGTTGACGTTCTGCCAGAGCATGATGGGACATACACTGCCGAGGCCAAGAACGAGGCGGGCACAGCCAAATGTAAAGCGGAACTCTTCGTTGAAGGTAAGTAATGTAAATTCAGAAAATGCAACATTTCTGACCATGAGGTGTCAAGGAAGCTATACCTAATATTGGTTTTCTATTTATAACAATGTTGAAATCTGCAGTGTATTAGGATTCTGGAATGAGGTCAGGGGTTAAATTTTATCAGGGAGGCTTCCAAAAAGAAAACCATTCATAGATGTTCTCCCTCTAAACCCTTCACCCTCTCAAATGTGAAAATAATTTGGGGATAGAACAAAAAATTGACAAAATTAGAAACTCACAGAAAACCACCCTGCGTAGATATACCTTAACCCCCTTTCATTACTGTTAATGGTGAAGCGCTGTTACTAGTTATGATGATTGGAGTGATGTTCAGGAGAACTGTAGCCTGGGGGTCACACTTCTCTCCTTCCCATACACAATATACTTACCTGTATTATTTTTTTACCTGAGAATCACTGTCCCTGCTGGCAAAGGCATCAATTTGTACATATGTACCTGATGTAACAGTGGGAGGCTGACACAACTTACCTGTGATTGACAGGTGTCCCTGGGGCTGTTACATGGGGAGGGGTGGTCAGGTAAATCCCCCAACATAAGCTATATATAGGCTTTACCTGTACTGGACCAGGTAGCTCACCTGTTATTTAGAATGGTATAACCCATTCTCACTGAATCAGGCAGAACTGTAGATATTTCAGTTACAACTCTTGAAGACACTGCAGGTACATTCTGTTCTCTACTGACTGAAAATTAATTCATTCTACGCATTATGTATGAAAAGATGAGAAGAAATAATTAGTTTTCAGGTGCTGGTAGGAAGTAAGACAATTTGTGTGTGCTGTAAAATTGGAAACTGATAAAGGAATATTTACCTGCTTTACAGACAAAGACTCTTTACCTATCTGTCATTGGTAGTTGTAACTTCACTGTGATCATAACAACGTTCAAATATTATAAGCACTACATAATCTTCAAAATACCCCTATGATTTTTCACCATAAAGCTTAAGCTTGATATCCTTTTGTTCGCATTATGTTGTTCAGGAAGTTTTGTTACCTGTAAAAATACCAATTACCCTATAATGAGTTCTTTTTTAGACTCATTTTTTCTTGATCAATATGCAAGGTTTATAGATAATTATATCTAGAAATTAAAATCACAATATATGATAATCAAAAGCGATTTTAAAAATCAGCCTTTTTTGGTGTTACAGAGCCTAAGGATGAGAAATTATCTCCCCCTGAGTTCATCAAGGTGCCAGAGAAGGTCGTTGCTAGGGAACACGATCGTGCTCAATTCCTTGTCAAGGTTGTTGGAATGCCAAAACCAACAGGTAAAGTCATAGAATAACTTATCAATCTACATTTCTAAAAATAATTATATGTATGAAAATTTTAACAGGGTTCTTCCCTTTTTTCTAACATTTAAAAATAATTATTTCACATTAAAAGATAAAAATCCAAAATATGAATTAGTTAAAAGCTTCATAATAAAATGCCCTTTTCCTGTTATAAGTAAAGTTATAGCTGAGAAATATTCCTCAAGCTGACTTAAGTGTTAAATATATTGCTACTGTTTTATATAGTTGCCTGGAAGAAAGACAAGATTCTTGAGGAAAAAGATTTGTACGACTTCGAGAAATACGAAGACACCTACTGTTTTGAGATCAAAGACACAGAGACGATTGACTCCGGTGTTTACACCTGTATTGCCACTAACGAGGCCGGAGAGGCTACCTGTGAAATCCCTCTGGAAGTCACAGGTATGACCAAAAATTGTTCCAGGAAATTGTAATCAATTTTCAAAATAATTTGTAATATATGTAGTTTTTATCTCTAGCTGACTTTATCAGAAATAACTTAAGGAGAGGTTTTCAGACTTCATAAGGAGAAGATTATCTAAAGTAGATGTGTTGATTTTCTTATTTAATTCAATATAATAAGTGAAAAAAACTAAAATAACAAAGCTCTTCCTTAAAAAAGAACCCAATTTACTTAAGATCACAATATTGATGGTTGTACAAGACAGGTTTTTGGCTGATGTAAGTTTTGTGTGAGCATAATTTATTATTTAATTTTGAACATTCAGATATTAGATAAATAATTGATAAATGTACGAATGATTCAAGTTTTTAGACAGACATGTGTATTGTTAAAACTCACATGTAACCATGTTTACAGAAATTGCCCGCGATAAGCGACTATCAGAGTCACCACTGGTTCTTAGACACAAAGATGAGTCCAAGGCTCCAGAATTCACGGAGACCTTCGAGGAATGTGTAAGTAAAAGTCACAAGGTCACAAACTTCGACAAGATCATTCAAGTTTCTGCCATGTAAGAAATATGTAGTGCATCATTGGAGATTTATCATTATTCAAATACAGGATATTTATCTCAATTTCCTTCATTGTCGTTTGTTATGATAGACACCATTAACATATTTTGATCATTCTATTTATAGATATATCTTCAAAAAAAAAAATGAAATTTTAAATAGAAATATGAATAGGATTTAAATTGTCATGGAAATTTGAAAAACGTTTTGGTGGCATGAAAAAGACTTCTTCATCACAATTAACAAATTGAAACACCTGATACATTTTGCATTTCTAAAACTCATTTGAAAATATTTTATGTATTTTTCCCAGACTGTGATGGAAGATAAACCTCTGACCTTGATTGCCAAGGTCACTGGACTTCCTCGCCCAGAGGTCGCCTGGTTCAACAACGGCAAGGCACTGACCAACACACCAGCGGTCAAGATCTCTTACGATGACGAAACAACCACACTCTTGATCAAGAAATCGACCGTTGATCATGAGGGCGAATTCAAATGTGTCGCCACAAATTCAGCAGGCACAGTAGAACACACTGCTAAAGTCAACGTGGAAGGTTTGTATCAAGTTTGTTGTTTTGTTGTAACTCTGACTATTGACCAATTATAAATCATGTAAGAAGAAATTAAAATTTGAAGAAAAAATAGAACTTCTGAAAAGTTTTACATAGAGTTTCTGGATAGATGGAGTTCATATTTCCATAAAAAAAACAATTGGGAAATAATTTCTTGATCAGATCTGTCTTGTAAAAATACATGACCATAAGATACTGTATTCGAGGACATTTTCACTGTGGTGAAATTTTCATTTTTTCTGACCTCCGCATTAAGGGCAAATTATCAAAACAGCGAATGTTTACGCACAATTTACCTTCTATATAAAGGTATTAAAACTTTGCAAATACAGATTTCACCGACCGAAAATATTTGACTGGCCGAAACTTTCCTGGTATATAGTATTGTCGCAAACAAAAATTATGATGTATAGAATGCAGGGAAATGTCCTAGCATGCTTGATACAAAAATAATTTGTTTGGCTAATACGAATACTTATATTCTGTGTTATATTTTAACCATCAGGCAAGTCCGAGCCCCCAGAGTTTACCCGTAAGGTGAATTCTAGGGATATTAAGGCTGGTCGTCCTGTCAGATTTGAATGTGCAGTCAAAGGTATCCCACAACCAGAAGTCACATGGTAAGCATTGACCAATGAGAATAGATGTTTCATCTCGAAGAAGCTAATAAAATTCATTAAAATTAAAATTCAATTGTATACCTTCATTTCTAAAGAGATATGAATTTTAAAAACAATATTTTTTTTTATAAGAATTAAAAAAAAATTTCTAATTTCTTGATGGTATCAATTCATGAACTGCTGTTCAGAAGTTTCGGATATTAGAACCGTAAGAATTGAGAAGTTCAAATTGTACACAATTTTGTCACTTTTGTAATTTAAAGGTTTATCAATGACAAACCAATTGAGACTGGAATCCGCTTCCGCATGGACGAACGTAAAGGTTACGTTGACGTCACCCACATTCTCACTATTGACAATACCGTACTGGAAGACGAAGGTCAAATCAAGGCCGTCGCCTCCAACAAAGCAGGAGAGATCTCCTGTGAGGGTAGACTTACCGTGGAAGGTTTGTAATAAAAAGAAAATTCAAAATTTTAAAATTTCAATTTTTTGTTGTTAAAACCTCAATAAGTCATATGCTTTTTGAATTTTTTGTTGTGACAATTAAAAGCTGTGCAGGTATGTATGATCATTTTGTAGGATTAAATTTTATATTGAAAAAAAATATCATACCAGTTTATGCTTATATTTATAGAGATCTGTATTCATATTTTCTCCAAGTTTGTAATATAATAAGATTTGACTATGTCTAGAATCCAGAATGAAATGGTAACAATTACCACAAAAAAGGAACTATGATAACATTTCTGAATAAATATAAACGGTTTACTGTCTTTTTGTCATACAGAGAAGAAAGAAGGACCCAAACTGATTAAAAAGCTGGAGAATTTGGAGGTCATTGAGAAGAGCACTGTTGTATTGGAATGCGTCATCTCCGGCAAACCCAAGCCAGATATCGTCTGGTAAGTCAACATGACCAGTTCCAGTAATTTGGCAACTAGGAAAACAGGCTATAAATAGAAATGGTCTACTTTATTGTTGCGTTGATTTAATCTAGCCGCTTTCCTGTAAATGGTTGGACCGGTCGGACCAGAGTTGTTCGTTTATGAAATAAGGTTGGACCTTGTAATCTGATGCTGCTTTCAGGCGAGCCTTGACAAAGCCTTGCAAGGCCTGCATAAACATTCGCAGGTCCGCCAGGATTTATACCCGAAATTGTTACGTTTATAAACGTTCAAACCAGTTGAACCGTTAAATCGAACAGGCCCCTAGTGGGATTTCCACGTTCGTATAGAAAGATAATTTGCTCGTGATGATTTCATGGTTTCAAGGTATCTCGTTTGGTATTGCTATTTCAATCCCCATAATGCTATTGCGGGGAAGTAGTAGTGGGTTGTACACAGTCACTTGTTGTGGTGTTGTTGAATGCTATTTTAAAAAGAAATTAATTCTTGCAATTAACATTTAATAGATGAAATAATTTGAAAATATGTTGATCTTAGATACAATCGAAATGAAAAAATATTCAGAATTATAAGATTTCAAATAAATTTAACTGACCAATGAAGTCATTATTCCTTTATGAGATTTTATTATTCATCTTCACCCTGAACAGGATGAAGGATAAGACGGTAGTAGTTGAGAGCGAAGACATCAAGCTTGAGGTTGACGACCAGACGTACCGTCTCACAATCCCGTGCACGAAAGTTTCAGATGCTGACCTCTACACAATACGCGCCAGCAACCCAGCTGGCCAGGTGTCCTGTAGCTGTCGCCTCAAAGTCATGCGTAAGTGTTCAAGGTCATACGTATTTGTAAGCAATATATATATTGACAGCAAAATGTCAAAAACAAATGTCAGGTTTTGAATTTAGTAAGTACTGTACAATTGACAAATTTTGCCTTATGTCAAACTTCCTCCTTTACCCAGTGGCTATTCACCCCTTAACCTGTAACTGCTGTAAATAGTATGTTGTCAGCTAATATTTGCTGTATTGATGAATTTACCCACATTACCAAGTTATGAAAGTTTAAACTGCAGCGAAGATTTTTTGGTATACAGTATTTGGAGTCTGGTTATTAAACACAGTTTTTCCATTGTAAAAGAGAAAGTTATAATAAATTTTACCTGTGAGTGGTAAACACTGCTCTTAATGATAGTTACTGATATTTTGTGGTATCATCTCATGATTATGATTCTAAAACATAGCTAACTACTGGAAGGTAAAGTACCAGACTATAAAAGTCTGTTTTAATATTTCAGCTGGTAGAAAACCATCATTTGCCAGAAAAATGTCTGACACTCTTGTACCAGAAGAGGGCGCCGTGAGCTTTGACTGTAAAGTGGAAGGCCTTCCTCTTCCCGATGTCAAATGGTATATGTTTTTGTTTATAATGTTGAGCAATTCTTGCAAAGAATTTAATATTTTTGTTTTTTGTGCATGAAAATCAAAATCTAGAATCACAGTCGATAACTAAGCAATCTTTTTAGACTATAAGGGAGTTGACTAACTTTATAATTTTAATCCGATACTAGGAAGGGAGATAACTCTAATTTTTGTTCCAATCCAACAGGTTTATCAATGACCAAGAGATAGAGGAGGGTGAGGGCGTCCACTTCGTGTTCAACAAGCGTGACCGTACACACTCATTGGTCATAGACAAGGCATTACCAGAGCTCCAAGGTCTCATTAAGGCCGTCGCGGTCAACTCTGGTGGCGAGGAGCTGTGTACTGCCGAACTCACTGTCCGCGGCCGCGCACCTTCCTTCAAAGAAATTCCACTCAAATGTACCATGCTGGAAGGTGTGTTGAATACACTGATCCAATTTCTTTAACGCAATCACCCCTGAAATTTCATAATGAACTATTCAAACCTATGTATTCGAAGATTTCAAATGTGTA
>JAULCA010458196.1:0-21441 GCA_032360845.1 Crassadoma gigantea | reverse complement strand
GGTGAGTAAGTGGGAGCCGGGAGGTGGGGGGGGGCACCATTTAGTTAGATATAAGAGAGAGAGGAGACGAAAGGGTCAGGAAATGAAGAGGGATAGGTAGCGAGAGAGAAAAGAGGGAGGATACGGAAATATACAAATGACGGACGGGGTTTGAGAGGGAGGAAGCCTGAACATAAATCAAATAAAATAAATACACCGGAAAAGCTAATGAGTTTGGTATTGAGATGGGGAAAAGTAAATCAACAAAGGAAGGGACGGAGAAACAAACGGGGAGCGAATGAGTGAGAAGAGAAAAAAGGAAGAAATGGTGACGGAGGAAGAGGGAACGATTTGACACCCATATACCGTGTGACCTTGACGGTATCCGATCTCATTTCCTTGTGTATACATATAAAACAAGTATCGCTTTACTTATCCGGGTCTGTTCCTTCTCCCAGCCACATGTAGATCTTGTCAGTGCTTAATTCGTTAAAATAATCCTTCTAAAAACACCCACAACTTATAGAATATATGTGCCGGATATGTCAGGGCTTCCACGGGTCATTTTTTAAACAAATAAACAAATAAATGGTATTAAGTAGTCTTAACAGGTCAAACGATCAGAGCATGTGGGACTGAGAAAGCGATCTGTTTACTTAGTGTCAAATATTTTGCTATTCTGAGTACTGAGTGAAAGGTTTACAGGGCCGATTACATCTCTCCAGTACGCTCGAATGTCAAGTTCGTTCTTAATTTAAATCTACACTTTACGGTCAGCGGAGAATACAATCAGCTGAAGAAATAACAATCATTAGAGATAAATATTTATATGAAAAGGACACTATCCCGACCAATGATACCAGCACTATTAATACGATTATGTGCGCATGCGTGATTTCTAACTTTCCCCTCGGGTGGGGATTTTCGCGCTTTGTAAAAGGACACCGGATGGATAAAAAGTTAAACAGATATATCTCTAAATGAGTTTTCTTAACGAATTCTATCCGGTAAGGCACTCACACAATGTCAGAGACAGTCGTGGGAATTCGATCAATACAAAAAAAATTGTTCGTCTCGATATAAAGATTTAATTGACAACAAACTATCTACGTGCGAAAATATCGTCATTTTAATTATCATAACGTCATAGACTTGGGCTGCGTTTCCTGAAAATCAGAGTGCTTAAATATATATGTTGCAAAAGTTTAGGCAGGTATATTCATTTAAGAATATTAAAATACCGTGTGATTTTGACACATATATGGAAATAACAAATAGAAGTTATCCCTTTTATAATATTAAAAATGCACTTTTAAATAAGTTAACATAGATAAATACATATGAAACATACAACTATGCACGCTTTGTAGTACATGTAAGTACGAATGTTCTTAACAGTTATAGTATAAAAAAAGGGATATTTCAAAATAAATATATGTAATCTGCTGAGTTATTGTTGACAATTATTGAGTTCATTCGACACGGACCATATTCAAACGTTATTTCCAAGGCCATACTTTTAAATAAACAAATGCATGTGGTATAAGACAAAACATGGGAATTTTGATAATGTTTCTGCCTTAGACAGTTAGTGATGCACAAATACATGTAATAAAAACAATAACTTATAAATGAGTGTTCTATGTATAAATGAGGTTTCATAGTTAGTCCCATATGAAGAAGGTATTTAATTTCAAAGATCCCTGTGGTATAAATACCTAATTTAGATGTCCTGCGTTTTTAACCTTGTGGTGCCAAATATCTATATTCCACGCACCTGTAATATCAAATTATCTTTATTAGCAAATCCATGTGATATCAGATATTTCATATTCCCAAGCTACTGTGGTATGCAGGAGGTTGCAACTTAGCAGGGTCTATTTGGGGAAATTAACATCTCAGTAATTCAATGTTTATTTTCGTCGTTTGTCGACGTGAAACGACCAATGGTGCTTATGGAATCAATTATTTAAAACATGTTATCACTATTAGCAATACTGACTCGGATTTCCACGGTTGGTCACTGTACCGATATACCAAGTGCCCCATGCAGATCACTTTATCAGGAAGTTGCTACTGAAAATAGATATATTTATTTTTCGAGATACCTAACTGGAACACACACCTTGTGAATTAAAGTGTTTGACATATTACTCACTGCTCCTTTACACAAATATCACTAGGTTAAGTTAAGGAAATCTCTAATCTCATAATACAATCCTGCCAAGCTCGCGTGCAACAATAGCTACCCGGTGGCACATCTATTGACGGCGGCGATTTGGCATCGAACGGTGAGCGCTCTAATGGTGGGCACCCGCCGAGATGATGATAGCGCCAATGGATAGACCTAGTCAAACTGTTACTAGTATTTCTGGCATGAGAGGAGCCCCCCAATAACCGAACCTGGAGAACTGAGCTGTGTTTCACTAAACATTCTGATGGGAATCGCTAGATACCGAATAACCGTAAAGTTAGGAGCACTAGTCGCCACAGGGGTGTGAATGTGTCGCTACTGAGGAACAGCAGGGAAGACCAATCCGGGCCGATTTGTATTTATTCAGATGATTTTCATTTCCGTTCTTCGTGAAACCAATAACGTTACGAAACATATCACTTGATCCATGATGTATCGCTATCAAAATATACATTTTCTAATCTTTTTCATCAGAATAACGAAGACGATCGTCCGGACGAAGCTTTTCTGTGTTGAAGTGTTACATTCTGTGAAGGGTGGTTAGGTACACAATCCGTACGGATGTGACTCCAGCAAGGCCATTGCGTGCTTTTGCGGAGTATCTCTGACTTGTTTCCGGTTCCCGTACGCCAACTGTATGCAGGCCTCACATTTTATTTTACGGAAAAAAAGTTTACTCGTAAGATAGTACCTCAATAATGATAGCTTTACGTTGGAACTGTAACAGAATTGCTATTTATATAAACAAAGCGTCTGATATTTTCAGTTTATTAAACTCTCTCCATTGCCACAAAATACCTCAAAGAACCATTCTAAGCGATATCATTTTCTTTTTTTTTGGATTCTGTCAGCATTTTTATAAATATGTTTATTTTCGATATAATGATCTAATTCTACTGAGCATTCAAATTCCAATCTTTTAATTTAAACTTAAATTACTACAATAGCCAATTTCAAATTTATGGTTTAAGATGCGAATTTAGAAAACATGAAGAAACGTTATGGTAAAAGTTATAACTACATACTTATCTTTCTTACATACACGTGTAAGGTGTTAATTTGTAGCTGATTCGGTATACAGCATCTTGCTTCGAACAA
This sequence comes from Crassadoma gigantea, assembly GCA_032360845.1. Taxonomy (NCBI): domain Eukaryota; kingdom Metazoa; phylum Mollusca; class Bivalvia; order Pectinida; family Pectinidae; genus Crassadoma; species Crassadoma gigantea. The sequence continues at coordinate 18,170 of JAULCA010458196.1, read as the reverse complement.
ATTTACAACAAATGGTTTAACAGATGATAAAGGTAAAGGAAATTTTACCATTAGCCATTTACCAAAATTGCTGTAATAATTTCATTGTTAAATACTCTGTATCCTTGTGTGTTATTGTCAATATCCTAATTCTGTCTTTGAAGACGTGACATAAATCGGATTTGACCGATATTTACGTAGCGTGTGTTGTTTTTGAACCCGAAGACGCTTACTCTTCAGGAACACCTGGTCTTACTATCTTTGTACATTTTCAAGGGTCTCCATGTAAATATTTTCCTTGTTCTCATTTTGCCCTAGTTACTTAAGTTTGAGTTCGATTTTGTGGATGCTTTTGTATTCTTCCGTTGTGTTAGAAATATCGTTTTAATAATTTCTTATCTTGAGGGGTCGGGTTGCGTAGAGTATATCTCACTCTCCCTTTACCAAGGCGACTGGGGTACCAGTCCCTGATATGACGTGAAAAGGTATTGGGCCACTTGCCCGACCTCCTTGGTTTTTTTTCGGGTACTCCGGTGTTTCCTCCCACATTATGACCCTCCAAGCGCTTCCATCTGATCAACTAACAGGAATGATAAATATAAACATGTTTCATAATTGCCGTTAAACTTTTTTTTCAACATTTAGATAAATGGTAATATCGAAATATCGACCGATTGATTCTTTTATCAATATCGGAACTAAAGTAGCTTCTTTTAAAATGACGTTTCCAGATTCCTCTTCAATTTCGCTGAGATTCTTCAATCAAGCGTGCGCTTACGAGCCAATCCTAGTCTTTGTTACAACGCATTTTGAATTTGCAGATTACTTTGTGCGGATATCATTGGTCAGAGCGATTCACGTGATATCGCTTTCCTTTTGTATATTAGGTGTTTATCGTGTAATATGACATCCACATGACATTTCCACTTAAGCAATGTAAACGTCTTGTCGAAGTAATATTGGAACAAAACTGTCGACAAAAATAAATATTGAGTATCAAAAACGGATTATACAGTAAAGATGTGTGATAAAGAAACAAGCTAAATACATTCAAAACAATTGCCAAGATATATACGAAATACCCATCTTTATCGTCATATCTATTCCGCGGATTAATTTGTTTGGTCAATGCGCATGCGCTAAGCACATTTCCGCCAGTTAAAGTATCAAAACGAGCTACAGTTGGCAATAAAGTATTCCATTTGTATGAAAACGCGATAATTCAAGAGAACCAAATTTTAATAGGGTTTTATTGGACAATTGATTTCGCCAGGTTAATGCTTTCTTGGCATGTTCCTGTAATCCACAACAGTATGTATTAAAGGAGGATTGCCAATTTGGACCTATTCAGTCCTGGTGGCTATCACCGATAAGTTTGATTTTTTTTTGTATATACATACTTTGAGGTTATACCATCATGATATGACATGAAATTAAGGTAAGCTTGGAGACCATTCCAAGATATGAGGGGTAAAGTGGGGGACCAGGATTCAGAAAATACCTATTTGAAGTCGGTAAAATACCACTATTTAAAAAAGAATGCTAGCTATAAATGGTCTGAAAATGAAATCAGTGGAACTCAACTGAGTACATCTTAATTAAGACACTTTTAGGGCTGATGCAAATCAGAATCAATGGAGTTAATGGCTTAGTATTTTACCGAATTAGACTACATTTTTGTATGCGAGTTGGTTGTAGTAGCTATATTATAAAAAATATAAAATGATTGTCTCCAATCTTCCTTTTGTCTTTACAAATGGACTTTTTTAACTATCACCAGTTGTGAAACGATTTCTTTCTCAACAACCATACAATTTGTTTGGGGTTTTATTTAGAAAGTTGTAATACACCAATTGCACACACGTCTACGTATGTCCCTATTTTTGACAAAGAAAGTAACAAACCCGGAGGTTACCAATGCCGAATGTATATATCGTAGATGTTATCAATCTTCGAGAAAAACAGATTTCATGCTTATCTGAGATGATTGTTGATCTTCTGCCGGTATGTGAACATCTTATGCACTAAGTAGCTCTCGCTGTGTACCATGAGTGTCGACAATCTCTCTTAACCATGTCCGTCAGATATTAGCAGCCCAAAACTTACACATCCAGTCGATCGTTTATCGTACCGCGGATAGTCGACAATCTACCCCGGCTTATTTCTCGTTGTTTATACCGACTCCATAGCCGGATTTACGATATCATATGTTTACATGAGATTTGACCCGTAATAATATCTTGCCGTTCTGAGTGTGGTCTAGGGTGTATGGAGTATGATGGTGGTCGACCAGGATAACTGTATTGGGAGGGGGGTTTCGGGAGGGGGATTAACTGCCAGCTCAGCAGGTAGAAACTACCAAAACCTATATATACTGGCAAGCGTCAGAAGGAGATGCATATGATATGTGTATAAACGGTCCTCGAAACGTTTGTATCTAATCGAACGTGCTACAAAGCTGTCAGAAAGCAACATACTGGAGCGGATTGCCTATCTCTTACACCCAATGGCACCCAGATTGGAGGTCGATGTCTCGAGCCGCACTCGGGGAAAGTTTTTATAGATTACTTGTACAAATAAACGCTGTATATGTGCTGGTACGAATGTGAAATATAACCGGTTCTGATTCTAAGTGATAAACAGTTAGTGTATCTTTCGTTGTTTTTGAGTTTCGTCCTGTTCGTACTTGGTAATGCGGGGATTGCCGAAACCAAGGGTAAGGGGCAATGTTGGAATGAGAACAGGGATTCCTAAGAGAAGTACACATAAATAAAAACACAGAAAAAATATCTAGAAATAATAATCTCTGGGAATTTAATCTTCACGTTTATGCATGTTTATATTGTATAAATTATCATCAACATAACACAATATCAACACTGTACATTTCCAACTGAAAAACAATCTCCTATAGGCGCAGATCCATGATTCGCAAATATTACAATCAATCCACGATCTTCCAATCAAAAATATCAGCCATACACCACGGGAATTCAATGTATTTCTTTTTTCGTTACATTTCAGACCTAAAAAATGGATTTCTAGGATATTTTCATAGTTTTCTTGGTAGCAGAAGAACAGGAGAAAGTGTAGGCTTGTGTATACATGTATTAACATGTCGTAAAATAATTTTATTTAATACTTGAGGAATAGCCAGGGTTATTTTAGGGTTAAAAAATTGTGTATAGTTTACATAAATCGAAAAGCCAATATAAATTCAATATTATACCTTATGACTTCATTTCAGAAGACAGAAAACATTTTTTAATTCACATTCAGCTAGTGAATTAATTTCTGACAACACCATAACAATTTGCAAAAAAAGTTGCGCTGAATTTGTATAGCTGGGTAACGTCAACCAATCAAAAGAATGCAAATACCGCGCCAACCATTGCGGTACACAACGTCATCAAAATTTGTGTATTTTTTTTTTGGGGGGGGGGGGGTACTTTTTGACGGTATGACCTGAAAAGTCAATCATTAGAAGAATAGCGGACATTAAATGATTAAATTTACACATGAGGACGGTTTTTAGGCACGCTATGAGGTCCGACTTCATGCAAGGACAATGTGTAGTCGAGGCCTGATGTTAGTTAACGTTGTGACATCACACTAACAACCATGTACGCAACGCTAAAGATCATAAATTTACCTGTACATTTAATACAAATCCTCGTAATGTGTACCTAATTTCGAGACCATCACAAAGGCGACTAGAGTCCAATAGTACAAGTAATCTCAGTGGTGCTGGCTTCTTGGTCTTTTAGTGGTTAGTTTGAGGAGATCAACTCAAACCGTTGACCGTTCTTATCCTCTTAAGACAGATGACGAATTCTATCATATCCTCATGTTTTCATTATATTTTACTTTTGAGAAATTCATTGCATAGAACATTCATAATACAACCGAATTTTCTTCACCAAGGGTGTTTGATTGCTTCGATTTCGTATTGCTTCAGGCTTCAAATAGTTCGTACATTTTTGTGTGTTCATTCTCTTATTTATTTTTTCATTTTTGTCAAACGAACATTGTCAACTACCAAACCGTTAATAGATAAGACATAAGTAAAAAGTATTGGCCGTTGACAGGAAACACAATCACACAATTGTTGACGTCACAATAATCGGTGTAATCATCACCAGCAAGTACAGCATCATCTACCCGCCAAGCACAGAATCGCCAGACAGCAAAACAAATAACGTTACAGTCAAGGACAAATACTGCAAATGTTCATTACCATACTGTACCAAACATCTAAATATGCATTTTATGTGATTGACGCTTAAATATGTAATGAGGTACGTAGGTTTTGCTATGGCGACATTGACGTTGATGGTATATTTTTGTAACTTCTAATTGATATTTTTAATCTCATCTAAAACCATTCCAATCAATTAATTCAGTTCAGAAAAATAACTTAAAACGATAGCACTATATTACGCAAAAGATATTTAATAAAAGAAACAGTAGTTTCTCCTTCCTTTCTGAATCGGTTCAGGGTTTTCAGCTTTTAGCCATGCCACTTTGAAGAAAAACATAAATGCAAGTTTAAAAGAAACTGTTGATTTTCATGTATGCTAAAGTAAATTATTTATTTACGTATATAATGGGCATTATATTTAGAAGGGATCTTTTGTGAAAAATTCAAACTTTTTTTCAGAAACAGCAATAAACTAAAGTAACATGGTTCGTCTACTAAATCATCTGACTTAGCTACTTAATAAATATGCGTTCTGTATGATTAATACTGTTAATATAGAAAATATAATATTTTCGTTTGTTTGTTTACATATTTTTTTTAACAAGAAACAAACAAACGGTAGACTTTGTTTTGGATTCTTTTAATGGAATTATTTTATATCTTTATTCCTCTCGTTTAATATCATTCTCAGCATGTAATGAAAATTAAATTATAGTCTAATTCCGTGACTTTACTTAACGTGTAGAAATCATTTTATGAGACAAAACTTATTTCATATTTACTAAATGAAACCCCGAAAATAAACGATATAAATGTATCCTCGATACTTCACTTATTTTGAAACTTGAAAATAATGGTGTGAAAATTGTACCATTGACCTGTGTTTTATCCCGAACCTGATCCGGGTAAAGGGACCGAAAGTGCGGGTAGGACCGGAAATGCTGGTTTATTATATTTATGCATACGTGTTGCTAGAAAGTGTTTTTTTTTGTCTGGTTGGTTGTCTGTCTTTGTCAAGATGTATGATATTCTTTATCGTATCGTATGTACGAGTTGTTTAAGAAGAATGGACTCTGTTCGATCCTGTTGTTCAGCAATGCTAGTCTGAAAAACTCTTATATTATTATGCCGTTGTTACCTCACATGCTACCATTATGTTAAAAATAATTTGAATGACAGAAAATATCAGTTGATTTTTTTAGGATTAAATTTAGTTAAAAAATATAACAAGACCTATTCATGAACGTAACACTTTTTATCGAAATGTTTTCAAAAATATCAATACGCGTTTTGATATTCTTAGAGGTTCAGGCAAATCTCAGCCACGCAGAAAGACCGCTTCAATTTCCTCCTGTGTCATTATCTACACGGTATATAGTCTCAACGACAATCGACTTTGTTTAGACTTGACCACTTGACCAGTAGAATCGATGATGTAGGTCTCGACGGGCTAGCTACAGTTTGGCTTCACCTGAAGCGTATATCACTGGCAAAGTCACCGGTCAGTCAAACCTGTAGATTTAGCTGACCACAAGTCACATAACCATTGTCCACATTGTGGTCATTCCAGCGTTGTCTGTTGTTCTTGACCGGATATCTCTGCCTTATCCTCACTGATTACGCTATGATCACAATTGGCGCGAACGATGACACGTATGGGTTTCATTTGGAGATAACACGTGACAACACCTTGGCAATGAGTCGAGTCCGCCATGATAAATTAAGGTGTTCGGGCTTAGCGATTAACGGTAGGTATAAACACTGGCTATCGTACAGACAGCCCAGCATGCGCTCTGACATAACAATTCCTATTATAACTAGTCTGTAATGGGCTTGGCCCTCCTTCGATAGCGAATCCCTCCCAAGTCGCGACCGCCATGTTTAAACGGGAAGCAGTGTTAGTTGCGCGCAGGGTGGCTACCGGTGTCACCGATAAAATGTGTTAATGGTATAATTTACAAATGGTCCCATCCAACTAAATTGCGCTCCTGATGGCGGTGTCATACCTGTTGCTGTGACATTTGAACATGTGATAATACTATTATATAGATGGTGTGAAGATTTGGAGTGAATCACCACACAGACCTATTATTATTCGGATATTTTATCAGAGTATTTTTGTGGTGTCGGGTTTTTATTTTCATCCTATATTTAATGGTATTTATAGTAAGAAAATGATATCGGAACGGGAATCGCGTTTATATACATAAGACGCATGCGCAGGGACAACTATTATTGAATTTTAAAAAAAGTTTTTAATTACAGATCACTAAACATGTAACAATATACATTGTAAGTCATGAAAAATAAATTATTCATGCATGACGAAAATTATTTCTTTTACTCATGTCTTATCTTTCCAGCGTGTGTTTTTTTCATTTCAACTGTTTCACCATTGAAAAATTAGCGAGGAAAAAAGAGGGGGGGGGGGGGGCAAATTTAGGGAGGGATATATTTAAACTTGTATATATAGTATGTACATTGTGTACTATGACAATTATGATTTTTTTTATTATTTTAATTCCATAAATGAGATTGTTTTTCTGCTGATACAACGTTTTTCGGTACATGGATATCTGTTCCGGACTACTGGCTACTGATTTCCCAGCACTCTGGTCCGCCTTGGGTAATCATCTAGAACAGATATAAAAATACGTAAATAACGTGAAACCACTAATACGTAATTAACTCGTCCTGGTTGATATGTAAGGATAATTATGTATAATGAAATAAAATAAAAAAATTATAATTAATATTTACATCATCAGTACTATTATGATGAAATATCAAAACGATACGAGCCCTATCTCCGCTTTGTTAGGAATTTAACTTTCCATTTATACCGTATTTACAAAGTTTAAGTTTGAAGTGATATCAATATTTAAAAACATTTCAAAATATGCGTTTTGCATCAATCAATGATATACTATTTGATACGTGATGAATACAATCAAAATCGTCACACATTGTTACAAATAGTGTAATACTGACTGAGGCAGAATATTTAACATATTGTGTAGATTTGGAATTAAGCTGATACTTCATCTGAATTATGGGCGTTTTTTACGGGAAGTCGTGTGTAAAATGAATAGAATGGCTTGGACCAGTAGATGTTGGTTTTTTGTAGTCACTGTATTAAGCAAACATCGGTGCATGTGATATTAACTGGTCCCGTCCACAGGGATAATCGGGAAAATGCATCTCCTGGTGCACAGAGAGTAAGGTTTGCATCTACATACGGTCAAAATACATCTCCTCTTAATGATGGCAAACGTTGCTGCCGAGCCGAATTAGAATGTAAGTCACTTTGTTTAACACATTGAAATATAGAAATAAAATTGAAAATAAGTATTGTATATACGTACGTATATATACACTTTTTTAATCACAAAAATACATCTAAATATAAACTGCTTGCACACCAGATGTCTTAACATAACACTTAACGTGTTGTTAATTTATTTCATATTACTGTGATTTTGACTTCAACACTTTAGTCTAAACCAACCCTTAGGATTTCATTAATTTCATTTTGCGAGATTTTCTAAATAGAAATGTGTAGGTTTGTTTGCGTTTCCTGTGTTAGATTTATTTAATGAAAGGTCGATACATTGGTTGTCATTCCGGTTATATATATTATACCTATACCAAAACTATAGTTAACATGCCTAGCTTTCTAATTATTATCAACTACACAGTAAATCAAAATCAAAAGTCTAATGCTTTACCAAGTCAAAAAATAAAAATTGACCTCTGAACATCGGGGATAAAATTTATACAGCTTGCTTTAAATCATGTATCTTTCTCAAAATGTTCAGACCAAGCGACATCAATTAGACTACAATTTTTGTCCTTAAAAAGGTGTGTTCTAAACAGTTCTAAAATTGGTTTTATCGATACCAGCTTAAAAAGAATCGCCCCATCGGAGGAAATGAACGATGTTTTTGTTTTTGTTGTTGTTGCTGTTGATGTTGTTGCTGCTGCTGCTGTTTTTATTGTTGTTGTTGTTGTTGTTGATGATGTGTTGTTGTTTATAGCTTTCTACGTGTTGTATTCGGTTTTTTTTTCTTTCTTTTTTTTGTAAAGAATACATTGCTCTTAAAAGACAACAAATGTACCAACGCTATCATCGAAATAGATTCTTAACATACATAAAGTTAAGTAAGTTAGATATGCTAAGATTACGTAACTCTGATTCCTTTTACTCTCGTAACACTTCCGGCCATCAACCGTCCCTTTAATAAAAAAAGTTCCCAATCGTAACATTACAATAAAACCACTATTTTGTATATTTTCATTATGTTTTATGTTCGTTTAAGTTGTAAAAACTTGATACTAGTTTATTCTTTGCTTTTGAACAATGGTAATTGCTAACTTTTAAACTTGCCATAAATAAATATAAATGATATTTATACATATTTACTTTCATTACTAACAAAAGCTTTTGTTTTGAGATACGTAGACTGTTCTTCACAATCGAAAATACCAACAACATCGAACATGTTTGTTACGACAGAAAATAAGTCCATATTGGTATTCAAAAATCAATTCTGCTCTATGTGTTTATTATAATGAAGTATAGCATAAGAAAAAGATACGATATTTCTTCTTTTTTTTTAAACATTTTTTATGATTATTTTTGTTTGTCCAATTTAAATTCAAAATTCTAATACGTCGCTTTGCATCATGTTTAAAACAAAGATGACACGACATTCTGACTTCATACCTCTAGAGTATACATATTATTTTCCAAAAAGCAGACTGGCCGACGTCGACTGTACGAAAATATCAACAACACACAAAGCCAGATATATGAACTGCCTGCTCGTGTATGTACAAGGTCTTATTACGTATTCAAACAACATCATCAGCCCTGGAGATTTATTCAATGCCCGCAAACTCTTTAAGCCTTTCTCTGGGTCTATGTGACGTCTAGGTGTCTACAAGGGGGCTTTCTGTTATTAAGAATGTCAAAACAATACACGTGCAAGTTGCATATTGGTATGACGGTCCCACCAAGTCCGGCAGTCACACGAAATACACACAGTTCCGACAATGCTTTATGAATATATATAGCATCGTCGTTTAGACCGCTGTCGGCTAGAATCGCAGGAGACACGCTCTCTGTCTTCGTAGAACACAACAGTTGGTGCAGAGCTGCTTCTACCAAACTCCTCCAATGTCCAACAGTGTTGGAATCATTATATATAGGATGCGTACAAGTATTTAATCCTTAACTTCGAATTCCAAATACATCTCTGTAGTAACATTGATCGGTGGCTTTGTCAAGGTGATCTACAATTGGAGAGAAGAACCATCATTTAAGGAATAAATATCTTTTCAGTGAGGTTATGCGAGCAGATAAATGAGTCGAGCATGAATTTCAATGAATAGGAAGGCGTTCATGTTTTTTGTATAATGATATATGGTAGTAAATTAATTAAAACCAATAACAATATTGTATATCAAATAAAAAAGAGTCAGATGCAAAAAAAAAATTTTAAAATGCCATATTTTTTTTCTCTCCAGTTTTAGATCACCTCGACAAAAAAATGCCATATTTTTTTCGCCTTTTCTTTTTATAAAAATAAACTCGGCGACAATAACTCAGACTGACAATGTGAAAAACACAGTAATGTCGAAACTATTTCCAGGCTAGGCAACCTTAAATGATGTTTTATTAAGTGATTATTGATACTGTATATGTCTAACGACATTCGTTTATTATTTTATTTATAATAAAAACTTAAGGCATTACCATTTAATACTGCCTTCGAAAGGCCAATTGACTTCCCTCAGTTCGAAAAAAAATAGTAATTTTTTGTTCGAAATTTGTGCAGTATGTATTATATTAAGGTGATATTACTTTAACATTGTTTGTGGAAAGTGGAGATACCGAGGTTTGTTATACTGACCAGAGACGTATATATTATATAATATGATTCGCTTCTGCACTGACCGATGTCACGCGCCTCAAAAATGTCAAAAACTCTTTGAAAAAATAAATAAATAGGTAAAAAAATAAAACACTTCCTTCTTGGTGATAGGAAAAGTGGTGATTTAAGTTCGGTACAAAACATTTGGTTTTACCGTATTAAACAAATTATGATTTTTCAAAAAAAAAAATGTTACTTCAGCAGCTGATTGCGGGACATTGAAAATTCTTCAAGAAAACAGGTCTGATTAATTAATATAATTTATAACTGTTAATTTAATTTTTAAATATCTCTTTTAAAGTAAATCATGATGAACAAAGAATGACATGCAACTTCAGTACATTAAATAGACATTTCTATTACAACATGATGGTGGACTGTTGTCTCTTGAGACGATAGGCTGTTCCCTTTATGTAATCACTCCCCAGGCGACAAGCGACCCGTTTATATATGTAACAAACTAATGGTTTGTCCTAAAATAATTGCTAACAATCTGTATAATATATTGTTACGTGTAAATTGATTTGTTAGACAATTGCTGGTAATACTATTTGTCTAACAATTTATTATCAATGTTATCACCATATAAGCTTGCAACTTTCTTAGTTTTCATTTATTCTTTATTTTGTGTACTCTTTTGATATTTTGTATCCTGATTTTCTATATTTTGTACCCTGCTTCTACATTGTATTCTGATTTCTATATTTTATACTCTCTATCTTGTATTCGGATTTCTATATTTTATACTTTCTGTCTTGTATTCGGATTTTATATTTTATACTTACTGTCTTATATTTGGATTTCCTGTATATTTTATACTCTCTATCTTGTACTAAGTATCCTGATTTCTATATCTTATATTCTCTGTCTTGTATTTGGATTTCTATATTGTATACTCTCAAGCTTGAACTAAGTATTCGAATTACTGTATTTGATACTTTCTGTGTTGTATTCGGAATTCTATATTTTATACGCTCTTTCTTATTTTCGGAATTATATATTTGCTTACTCATTAAGGAAATAATTACATCGGATTTCTTTTATTAACTTTTTATATGAACACATATGTATTGAACGATGTATACCAAATGTATTATTTTCATAAATAAAATCATTTCCTTGTGGTTTGTTTTCTTATTGAATTAATCTTGTGTGAAAATTTGCAATAACTGATTTTTTAAAAAAGTATATTTTTATTAGAAATAAAAAAAAACAATTTTATATATTTCTATTAAAACTGATTTCTTTTTTATGAATTTGCTACGAAAGGTTTCTCTATATTTTAATTTTCAATTAAGGCAAATATCTTTTGGTCTTAAAAGTAATAGAAATATGATTCTTTCAGAAGTTGCGGCGTTTATGAATGCTTCATACAAGGGGAGATCACTCCACATGAAAATTATGTTCTTTTTTATTTACTAAAACGTCAATTTTTATGAAGACATTAAACCTGGTCTATTATTCCTGTGTAAATATCGGGGCGAAAGTGTCAAAATGTGACTAAATAAATAGTTTTGCATTCCACAATTTTACCATTCATTTAGAAATTTCCAGCAATGTGACTCCAGCACAGCACATTGTAGAATTATAATTGAAGAAATGTGAGCCCGCCCCTGCCCCCTCCCTCCCCGAATCCTTATTAACTAACCTGTTCACTGACGTCGGGCTCTCGCTATTGTCTCCTCACGTATCAGTTTAGTTTATAGTATAATACGAAATAAAACGTTAGCAAACCCAGGGCCATTACAAAGGGGGTCTGTACGTCTGGGTACCGGGCGTGTCATACCGCGCACAGGGACCAGTCATAGACTACTATTCACAGTGACTATACCATCCTTGTTGCAGGGTTGTCAGATGCAATTTCTTACACGATACATTATGAATTATTAACTTGTAAATCTGTCACTTGTCAACATATAAACTAATTTCTATGACCATAATATCTTTACTGTTTCAAAAACACATTTCAAGATCATGTGTTAATATATATACATGTAGTCTGGTATAAAATCAATATCTAACACACATATATATATATATATACACGGGAAGCCGAATACACGTCACTTATCAATAACTATAACAATGACAATTATAGTCTTTTATTTATAGACATATGTCTCACTCTTGTGAGAAGGTCGTCTATACAAAGTTGTTTTCAAAACACAGGGGCCAGTCACCTGTGTTTTTATTACCAACTATTCCATCATTTTTTTGCTTTATTTTTGAACTATCATTGTTTAATTGGAATAATTTCCAATAATTCGCAAATTAAGAACTATTTTAGTTGCTATTTTTTTTTCAACCGAATATTAACGTAAAATGTACAATGGTGTTCAAATGTATTATAAGCATCGTCATTATAATAAAATAATTAATTGAGCCGTTTTTAATTGATTCATATTTAAAGACAATGTATTGCCGTAAACTATACATATCCAGACAACCAAATTAGGAACGAATACATTTAAATTAAGCTTACACCATCAAAGCCCTTTCATTTTTATATTTATCGGACATACAATAAAAAGGCAATACTCTGATGTCTCACATGGCACGAGTGATTCCACGAGGGCCTAAGCCTTCGTTATATTAAAGAAAAACCCAGGGTTATTTTTGGGATTAAACATCGAAAAAATGTGTGCACATAGCATAAATCCGCGAAGCGGTTTGTGCACAAAAGTTTAAAGTTGTTTTCGGTATACATCGATGTATACCGTGTTACCCTAACAATAATTCTGGTGACACCTTATAATTTAATTTTTCAAATTTTCAGACAATTCTTTTTAATAATAGTTAGTGAGTATTTTTTCATTTCTAATCAAACAAAACAATTTTGCACAAAACAAAATTGCTCAGTGTTTTCATTTTTAAGCAATTTCAAGCAATCAAAAGTAAGAATTACAAAGACCGCGCAAAATGTTGCGGTATACGACGTCATCGTTTTATGTGTAGTCTGTTTCAGACTATACTATACAACCTGAAGAAAGTCTACCATTGGGGGAATAGCTTAAATTATTGTATAAACGTTTGCACAGTACATGAGCTCAATCTGAGACGTCAGATAAACACATCCTAAACCCGTTCTTTGCTGCAATTCTATTTTCTGTCAAACACCATTCATCATTTCACGTATGTATGTTCAATTTGCTTTTGAAAACCTTGAACTGAGCAACACAGCCCCAAAATAACAGGTCGAGGACAGAAAAATGACGTCACATTACCAGAGCGTAAAATAACACTATAATGTTCGGAACCCATTCTTGTTTTAATTCGTCGATTAAATAAGCGGATAACAACCGATAGGTTTCATTCCAAATGGATCGCAGCTATTACGTTTATATAAAATCTTGTTTTATCACAGTGAGGAATAAGGAACCTTGAATAGCACGGCCAATAAACAGGCTGTATCTTATATTTCAGGGGCATGATGGTTATTATAATGAGCTTATATGTAGATAAATGGGTGCATTGATTGTATAGAAAAAAAAGGAGTAAAAGGAGAAACAATTGAGGGACAGGAAGAATAAAGGAGAAAGAAACGCTAGATTGAAGGAACTTGAGACTGGTAAATCAAATCTGATTAAAATGAACTTCAATGAATTTCTTAGAGAGTAAAATATTGTCAATACAGTACAGTGTATTATCAACACTATTGGGTATAATTGTAGCTTTCTAGATAGTCTGATGTGTTTAGTGTTCATTGGTTCTTCATTTGGCTTACCATATATGAACAGGAGGTCATCAACTTGATAACACGAGAAGAAGTAATAGCTTAGGGAACTGTTAGAATATTTAGTTGTCTGTTACCTCCTACGCCCAATTGCAGAACAGCAAAGAAATCATTTTGCCTTTTAGCTGTTTTTAAAATGTACTTACTTGAGGAATCTAAATAATTCAAAACAGTGTTTGTGTTTGCTTGTGTTTTGGCCTATTGGCAACTATGGTCATTTATAGACGTGCCAGGTTTTGGTGGTTTAGGAAAGCCGGAGAAAACCACCGACCTACGGCCAGTACGACTGTCCCACGAAGGACTCGAACCCACGACCGAGCGAAATGTCAGACGCTGAGGGGCCCCTTTATCCCGAGAAGAAATTGTTGATGGTGTTAATGAAGTTTTAGACAGTCTGTTGATTTTGTAGAATGTTATTTTCTTTACCTCTAATGCTATTGGTGACAACAGAGTTAACCTATTGTGCTGTAGGTACATGTAAGTAGTTAGGTCAGTTAAGACCATTCCATCAGGGATTTTATAGAACATCTACATTATTCGTTATTCTGATCTTTGTGATAGAGAGTCTATCATGTTTTATATAAAGAAAGTTTCTTCTTGTGTAGTACTGCATTCCTTTGACGATGTGAGCAGTTTCTAAACGTATTTTACATCCATCCCCACCTCACATCTTTATTACTAAAACGAGAAGGAAGGACAAATAAACTGAACTTGAGGTTTTGCGAAATTAGGTAAACTTCAGTTTTTGCTCGATCAAATATAAAATCCATTTACCATCCAAACTGTGGAAACTGATGTGTCTGCTGCAGACATACGAGAAATGCTTACGATGTAATACCTAGTGAAAACCCACATGGTCGGGCAGATGACGAATACTTTTGTCGCCTTGGAACCCCGGCCGTGTTGCTGAAAGGTGAGTGCACTATTCACTAGGCCACAAGTACACCCTATGTTAAATGATATGATATACTAAATGTAAAATTCGTAATTTTTTATGTATAGTTATTGTATATCTTATCACTGTTATAATGGGATGTTTGATATCCATATTCAATGGTTTTTTTATTCTTATTGTATAAGCGTTGTTTAATTGTTATTTTTGTTTTTATACTTTTTATTGAGCTATTCACATCTCTCTTAAAGATGAAATTCGCTTCCTTGCATAACAATGTCTTTCAGTGGTTTATCGAAATGAAAGTAGAATCACTTGCCTTTCACCAAGGCAGCCGGGGATCGATTCCCCGATCGGACGTGAAAAGGTTTTGTGTCACCTGCCCGATTTCGTAGGTTTTCTCCGGGTACTCCGGTTTCCTTCCACACTAAGACCCCGCGCGCTAACTTCTGACAAATTCGACAATATTTTACAGCAAGTACACGAGAAATAGGGTGATGCAGGGGTATTTGAAAAAAAAAATCACTCACTTGGCTGTGATTGCGAGGTGATTTATGATGAGATGCACAAAAATATACACGTTCATGGCGTTTCCCTCCATTTATTTTCTCAACCGGAAACTAACAACAGCAAACTAATACATGTACAAATACACCGGAGTCCGGACCAGGAATTTCCGGAATATAATAGCACACATTCGACACTAACTGACCAGTAAAGATATGTGGACACGACAAGTGTTTTGGGATTTCCTTAACTGAGCCTGCAGAGTGTGAGTAAATGTGTGTGTATTTATAAAACACTTATATCGCTTGTAACAATGATATTATTGTCAAACACCATTTCACCCTCACACCCTCTACATCCTCGTTCGGGAATGTTGCTTACCACTTACATGTACACATTGACAGTTTCGTCTCATACGTAAAGGTTACTAGGTGCTTGCGTATCGTCAGAGTGAGCTCTTAATCGACTAATTATCTACCCAGCCAGGATAATCGCGGATTGGAAATAGGTGTCACATCGCTGTGTCCCGTCAAAATTAAAACATGATGACAGGTCTTTTTCCAGTGCCGAACTAGTCACTGGCTTTCGGCGGAGGTGTTGGGTATCGCCAATTAGAATGGGATGATATAACACAGTTAGACTGAATGTCATCCCTTCACCGTACACTTACATTTATTCTACCCTCTGTGAGTTTAAAGGGTACACAACGACTCAGGTTCTGGGTATACCGGTCGATAATTGAGCCTGGCCGGGGATTCTGTGGCACTAGGCGTCTGATCCAGTGTCGAGAAGGGTGGAAATATGATAAACCACGTATCATCAGCGATCTGGTGTATATACCGATATCAACGTCCATCAGTGTCATGAAATAGACATCTCCTGAAATAGACATTTCAATCTGTCACCACAGTACACACAGGGCTAATCATGTAGCTTGTACTTTTATGTATTGTTTGCTACAGTGTATTAAAGATTCAGGGACCTAGTAGAATCAATCTACTTCACCTTATGTATAACGTATTTAATGAGAGAGTTTCTCTCAGTCAAGTATTGACTTATATTAAAACTTAAAATAGTCGAATGTAATATTTCATTAGGCTATCCAAAGCAACATCGAGGCGGATTTACTTGGTTCCGAATCTATTTGTCATGAGTCTTGTAAAATGTTTGGGTATTTACAACGAACTAAAGGTCTAACTAAGCTGCAATTATCATTATCAGCTTTAACAATCACCATAGGGGTTGTATTTGATGTTAATGGTTTATTGTTTTGAACATATTTAGAACTGAAAAAAAAATTGCTAAAGTAATGTTGACCTTAACAATTAATTATGGGAGGTTAAATCATTTATTTATAAATCCAGAATATTAGGACGCTATCGATACAATATATAGATTATAATTACAGTTTCTTATCTGAGACTCGACAGAGATGTCAATAAGAAAGTTTAGTTCAAAGAAGGGGTGTGCCAATATGGGCCTTCTGGTAGCTATCAATGATACGTTTATTTGTTTGGTGTTGTTTTTTTTTGTGGGGGGGGGTTATGCCATCGTGATACATGTATGACATGAAAAAAGGTCAGATTGGAGACCATCTCGAGAAATAAGGGGATAATAAGGGGACCTTTATCTCAAATGGCCTCTCTTTAGCAAACCTACACGTTATGTTTTTAAAGTTTCTTCATCATTTTGGTGTATTGTGTAACACTAATGCTGCAAATATTTAAAATGGCCGAATAGAGTTGACAAGTAGGTTATATATTGGCTTAATTATGTCAACAATTCTTCCGTTTTTGTGCCTAGATACATATTAACCAAACCTCAAGAATTTGGGTTCAAAAAGAATCAAGAAGAGGGGAGAAGGGCGGAGGGGGGCGGCGGGGGTGGGGGGTCAAAGTTAGCATGGGGGATTTCTTTCTTTATCCCCTTTTTTAACACTTTTATTCATAAGTAAAGCATTTTTAGCACAAAAGTCACACTTTTATTTAGACATGCATCCGACTTTAAGTTATATCAAATCGTGGGCATTTGCATTCATCTGTTTTTATCCTGGTCTTAAAACCACGGTAAGAGTGATGTGTACCAATGAACATGGTTATTTCATATGAATAAAAAGGTTAAAAAAAAAGAAGGAAGGACATATGCCCCCACCCTCCCCCTGCTAACTTTGACAACCTCACCTGTCAATTTCATCCTATATATTAGTTTAGTTTAAATTTACCAGTTTACTCAGATGTGTAAATGAACCTAAAATGCCAGGTGCTCTCCTGGTTATGTCATTTACCTCCTGCCGTCTTCATTATTTTGAATGGAGACGAATCACAGGTTCAGTTAACAATTCTAAAGCTACGTCCTGTTTTTGTTTACAGCTTGTGTGCTGACGTATTCGTCTTTTTCTAATAACGATGGGTAGGGTACTTCCCGAAAAAAATAACCCTTACAAGACTACGAAGGGAATTATTTCATAAAAGAACGCGGGTGCGTTGTTGCAATCAGCTTGTGGTCTAAAATACTGAACCTCAATTTTGTCAAAGATTTTTAAGCTGCTGGACAATTTTTTGTGAAGGCAACAAGAGAGGAGTGACGCTTCACTGCAGCAAGAGAGAAGTGACCCATCGAGGAAGCAAGAAAGGAGTGATGCTTCTTGTAAATTATTGGTTATTTTAAAAAGAACAAATTATGTTGTTTTTATTAAGCAACAATAATCATTCCAGTTTAGAAATTCACTATTAGTTGTATTTGATGTAAATGGTCTATCGTAGAGAGGAGCGATCCTTCAAGGTAACAGGAGAGAAGTGACCCTTCAAGGCAGCAAGAGAAAAGTGACCCATCAAGGAAGCAAGAAAGGAGTGATGCTTCAAGGCAGCAAGAGAGGAGTGATGCTTCAAGGCAGTAAAAGAGGAGTGACGCTGTAAGGTTTGG
>JAULCA010458085.1:6804-21443 GCA_032360845.1 Crassadoma gigantea | reverse complement strand
TCTTAGATAATATATCAAATCACTTAGCATACTATCGTTCATCAAACGCATTAAACCATATAATTGGGACAGTATTTATCAAATCTGAGTTATGCTTGTTTTTATTATTGTTTTATTGGCACAGTTGTAAATAAAGATCGGTAGACAGGTATATATATGAAATGAACTTCTTTTGATAATCGTTTGTTTCGTTAATACCCTTTGGCTTAACAATTAATGATCTTCCTTTGGTCGATCGCACGGGGTGATGATTTGAGTTGGTCCTGAAACTTTGGTTTATTTGGTTTGGTTCGTTTTACGTCCTATTAACAGCTATGGGCATTGAAGGACGTGCCAGGTTTTGTGGTCGCGGAAACCCGGAGTTCCCGGAGAAAAAATCGCCGACAAACGGCTAGTGCCTGGCGACTGCCCCACGTAGGTCTCGAACCCACGACCCAGAGTGGTGGAGGGATTATTTAGGTATATATAGAATGATAGCATGTATAGTAAGCTTTCTTAATTTGATTTTATAAATCCATACATGTTCAAAATATTGAATTATTATAAAAAGTGCAATGTCGTCATAAAAAAAATATTATCTGCATACAGAGATAGTATATCGGTCCGTCCGTCCGTCAGTCCGTCTGCCGAAAAATCTCCACCGGACAACTCCTTCTAAACCTCTGAACCAATTTCAATGAAACTACACAGTAATGTAATGGACCATGTGTAAATGTGCATACAGGATGTTTGTAGCAGAAATTTGGGTTGCCATGGTAACAAGGTCACTATACACAGGATTTTTTGTATAGGCAATAACTCATCTATCCTTTGATGAATTTTATTGAATCTTGGTCAAGTGTTGTAACTAATCAATGCCTGTTATTGACCACATCAGGTATTTCCAGAACCATTATTATGGAAACATGATGGAGGCTTCTGATTGGTCGAAATCGAAATATTGTCTGAATGTGCTGGAAATTGATTTATAAGGGTTGTGATGGAAGGCATTTACAATGGTACCTTTTTCAAAAACATTCGATGTCATTTAGTTGTTATGGTAACCACATAAGACCCATGATTACATGGACATTTTCAAGAATTCTCCTTCTAATGTTGTGGATCGATTTTAGTGAAACTACACAAGGGATGTAAGGAACTGTTTGTGGTGTTTCCAGAACAATTACTATGGAAACATGATGGAGGCTTCTGATTGGTTGAAATTGAGATATTGTTTGATTGTGCTGAAAATTGATATATAAGGGTTTTGCTGAAATTTGTCTGGACAACTCCTCCTAAACTACTGGGCAGATTTAAGCAAATTGTATACACAATAAAAGTGCAACATGTACCTGCGTATCTCATACTTATTTTTCTATTTCGACCATTTTTGACATATTAACGGCCTTTTACTCTGTAATATTTCTGAGATTTATGCCTCTTTTTGTTAAATACAAATGAGGGGGGTATTAGTCGGCCCGTAAGCGACAACTCTAGTTAAGAACTTATTAAAGTTTTTGTTCGAAAATTATAGGTGTATTTGTGAAAAAAAATGAGCATGGCAGGAGCTAAACTTAAAAACAAGAAGTCGGTCAAGCAGCTGTTGTTTAATTATAATTCTTAAAAAGTGTAACCACAATAATTCAAAACATGGTTCTGTTAGTAACAAATGCAAACAAGATTTAAAATCAAGCGGTTCCATCGTTCATATTTCTGGTTATTATCTCATTAATCAAAGTGATAAACTTGCTTTACCTTTACAATATTAAATGCAATGTCATTATGTTTCAATGCATTATGATACAAGTGCCCCCAGAGGAGAACATGTGCACTACGATTCAATCATATAAGGCACGTGCAGAAGTATTAATGTAATTTGATTTGAATTAACATTTAAGTCTATTTATATAAATTATTAGAATAGTAAAGTTAAACTGCACTTGTATTGTGTCTCTGTGTGTTATATATTGACTTGAAATTACTGAATGTAGTACAAGGACACAATGAGATAACAAATTAAAGAGGAGCGTATGTTTTCTACCACACATTTCTTGATTCCCTTATACAACATCGCTATGTGCAAGGGAACCTAAGACGATTCTGTGATGTTAAATGCAAACACATTATACCTTAGCATAAATTACACAACTGTCAACTTCTAGTGTCAACCTGTAATCATGACCGTAAACATACTGTTGTGCTTTGTTTAAATAGTTTCAAACACAATTGAAATTTATCATTGTTGGAAAATGATTTTTTTTAAAAGAAAAAATATTTATAAAAGGTTTATTCGAAAACAATAAATTTGAATTTTTTAATATCTAATCAAAGATTTACTTCCATTCTCCTTATGAATCATATTGTGTGGAACTCAAGTGCTATAGTGTTGCAGGTACTCCTATCTAATTGTTTTAAATTTTAAATTCAGCAATGTGAGAAGCCTTTCTAAAGTTTCTAATTACAACGGTCGTCATGTACGCGCTTTTATCCACTACTCATGGGGTAACGCGGCCAGAACGAAGACGCCATTGTTGACGTTACCGGCAAAGAAATTTAAATGTGTATACATGAAATAAGTTTGTAAGCAATCTTTTGTTGTATAATTATACATACTGGATTCTGAATACGTTCCAAGTATCGATATGGTGAATGATCCAGGCATTAGTTGTCATTTAACTGTTATCTCACTGAAGCGTGGACGGCGCCATATTGAAAACAAATATGAATCCGCCGAGCATTTTTCACTGCGTATACGCTCATTTATACGCAGTCAGAGTTAAATATGCTGAAGAAGGGAGATAACTATGTAAATATACCAGCATGAAAATTCGCTATCTGAACATATTTCTACAACAAGACCCGGGTATGACAAGTATGCTTAGGAAAAAATTTTACATTGTCTGATAAAAATTACACCATGGATATGTTTTTTGATCAAAGTTATCGACTCTGTTTTATCATAATTACGCAAAATGCTTTTAAAGTTTTCCTGACTTTACCACCACGGGTATACATGCATTACTCTCATCTATAAATGACCTCAGCTCTCATTAACTTAATAAACCTAAACCGGAAGATTTATTTTCAAGAAATCTTACACAAAATGACAGTTTTTGAATCATTACATATAAATAAATCTGGGAAAGCTTTTGATTTTTTACCCGTATTCATTTTAGAATGATAATTGCAAGAGACGGCATATTGTTCTATAAAGAAATGGTACTGCTCAGCATCTGTCCTCTCCGGCCAGCTGTAAAGATACATATTTGTGTGAATGTGTTATATATCAGACATATAAGTATATTATCTCACATTTTGTTGTTTGCCAATCTTTTCATTTTATTACAGAGTGTATTCGACAAGGCGTCGTAGGGAATATTCTGTGGAGTCTACAGCAAAACAAACGGTTTTCAAAGTAGGCGACTGAGGCCTAACTCCCTCATTCGTCTTAGCATGATCCTGTCCATGCAACGACTAACGTCAAACTTTGCTGACGAAGTTATTTTTTATTGTTTGTGTAAATTACATATATTGACTTATTGAATGATGAAAGACAAAAAGACAAAAAACGAATAGAACAAAATAATAATTCATAGCTTTCGTGATAAGCTATGAATTGTTTTTAGTTGTATTTTTTATATATTCATTGCAATAACAAAGCCTAACCTATCTCTTACGTATGAATCTAAAAACGCACATAACATTTCTATTCAGTTCAATAGCTAATATAAGTATTGACGTTAAATTTACTATAATCTAGGTACTGTCTTGTGCATCGCTTCTTATATACTATGCATTTCCTCACAATTTATCTCGATTTGTTTAATTTTGAAACGACATTTCATTTAAATTTTTCGACCAAATTGCCATCTAAATTAATATCAGTCCAGGTATTGCTGGTTCACCTTTGCCTGGTTTTAGACAAGTATAATCCGTCCCTGCTATATAAAAACATATCTAAATGTATTTTGCAATTAACAATTAAAAAAGTAACAAAATCGATTGTACATCGGAACGTTTAAGGAATAACAAAAAGGTGAGTGGGTGCCATGTTAATTTCATAGTCATAATGAAACAGATAATTTTTAGCAATATATCTTATTGGGATATGAATACATATTTTTCCGTAAATACTTACCGATGTGATACGTTGTGATATATATCCCATTTAATATTTGTTTTATCTCTTCAACAGACAATATTAATAAGCTGCATATGTAGATAGTATAACATTTTTCACGTTCTCTAATACTAATCAACCGTTAACTGATCCGTCAATAAACATGTTTAAAAGCGTTCCTTCATTATAAATCAGTGTGACTATTAAATCCACGCCTCTCACTGCACAGACTTTGAAAAAAACCATGCTCTATTTGCGCGTTAATCGGTTTTGTTTGATATGAATTGACAGTGACAAACGACCCTTTGATGCTTACCTGTGACGTGATCACTGAGCAATACGACATACACATTGATTGCTGCGCGCTATTATGATTGACGTTACAAACGAATGTATTATCATTAAGTACTTGAACAAAAATTGACAGTTGCCAATCATAATTTAAGATGTAACTTATATATAATTGTTTTTAAAAATTCAATTATTTTCGGTTAGTTTATTAGACATTGCTGGGAGGCTCGGGGATCTTACGACATTTTCTGACTACCATGCTAAATGCTCGCTGTGTGTTAGATAGGTCGTGAGGATGTTTATACTCGGATTTTCGCACATCCTTTCTGTTTTCGATATTCTTGTGTTTCTGTGTATTATTACAGAATGGGTGAGTATGCGTTTATGAAACTTCCTTCTTACACAATGTCAAATGACCTTCTATTTTATCTTAAATGTAACAACTACAATCAAGGACGAAAGTGGATAAAGGCAGTGAAATACAATTAAGTACATTCCAGTCATGTCTTTAACATTGGCTGGCTTTTATATATTTTACATGAAATCTTTTCTACGGTAATTTGACATCGTGAAACGATTCAAACATTTATTCACAAAATAAATTGAGGCTTTGTTAACACTTTTTGATAATATTCATCCGCTATTTGATGAAAATAAAGACCTGAATACACATTGATTGAGATATGGTCTTTTGATACTGTAATGCAATATTTTCGTGTTCTTTTCCTATTTATAGAGTGTACTCTCTATCAAATAAAACTTGTAAGCGGAAAGAATTCAAGTGTTTTTGATATATATCATGCTTAACTTAAAACTTTCAGTTCATTCTCATTTTTTATTTCTTATTTGCAATATTTAGAAAATTCCTCGGATAAAGTGCACAGACATTGTGCACTCAACAGTACTTATAATTCATGATGCAGGGACATATGTTTTCGGAACTCTCTTTATTTATTTCTTTTATTTTGATTTACCATCAGGTCGTTTTGATGTTTGATATTGTTTTGGACATTTAGCTAATTTATACTATAAATATTAATTCACACTAATGATATCATGGTCATGTTTTGACACCAACGATATTTTACTTCTAAAGTCTAGCGATTATTTCACGCATCAAGAACGTTGATTATAATAGTGGACCCGGGCTAGACAAAGCTTTCTAGCTAGAATTTAATCTGACATGGTAAGCAAGCATAATGGACACTGAGTGTCAATTGGCAAAATGTTGAATACCGTAACAGTCATAAATATAACTACAGAGACAGTTTCATTTCCCGCTGTCTTCGTGTAATTTGAACACTTTTGCATTAATTTTTCGTTTGTATGTGTTTCGTCCTTTCTATGAAAAATATCAACAGATAATTTACAATTACATTGGTAATGCATCAGTACCAGAGGTACAAAAGCGACAGTAGGGCAAGCTTTTTTGTGTGTAAAAGTCGTTTCTTAGATTTTGATTCTTTCAGATCCTTTTATTCTTCTATTATATCGATTCAGAATTCCCTTTCTCTAATATGTCAAATATTCATATACAATATGAAATTCAAACTCTTTTTTTTAGCATAAAAATTATTATAAAGAAGGAATTATCGTCAGGTTTTACACTATTGCTTAAACTAAACAACGATACAAAAATGATCATTAGTCGTTAGTCGGTGATGTTGGTTGGCTGCGAACTTATAACAAATTTTGATCACGTTAATTATTACTTTTCATTTTTTGAGAAATGGTACCCTTTGTCAGCATTTAAGGAACAGCAAAAACTGGCTCACCTGTTGTTAGTCTAATGTGACCGGGCGGAATACTATGATGGGTGCCTTTGTTATTGTGTTTCAGTGAGCTAGCACTATAAAGTCGGTATCAGATCGGAGCTACCACAATAAGGCAAATATTCCCTGTCTCCGACACACATACACACAGCCACATGGAGACTCGTTTTTAAATGTCCTTAGCTATTTATAAGTCGGTTAACAATTTACATCCAAAACAAAGAAACCAAACCCTTATGTACAAAGTATCACATGGTGCAATGAAATGTTTGAAAATTTGACTTTTGGCATCCGTTTATCAATTGTTCAAACTGGGGTTTACCTCTTAAATCAAGAGATTGATTTTTGCACAAGGTCAGGCAGCCTTTGCTAATTGACTATTGGCTGGCTGTAATATTAAAGCTTAAAAATAATAATAAGTATATACAACATGTAAGTAGCACCCTGTATAATTTGTGAAATTATTCTAAAGCACTTTTTAACATATAGATAATGATATTATTTAAAATTTCGTTTTAAAAGTGTTAACAGGCACCATTATACAATAAGCAAGGTGATAATCATCCCAATGTGCACATAACTTAATACATATAGTTAGGTATTTACATGACGTCTGTGCGAAGAGCCTGAAATGCAGACGAATGCACAGATTTGACCAATCAGTTACATAGTTTCCAAACAATATGGCATAAAATACATTACCTACTGCAGACAACATGTGTATCTTCCTTACAAGATCTACCTATATAAGCAATGCATCTCATAAAGGCTATGTCTGATGTCCAATCCTGTTTAATTGTTTTGTCAATAAAATAAAATGAAATTGAAAATATATATGATACATCATTCCCGTTTAACTATATAATATTTCTAAAATTGACTTTTGACAGTTCCTTTTGATAAACCTCAAACTAATGATTTGTTATAAAACTAAATAACCAGGCTATTGGCACGGATGTTTATATTTTGTTTGTTTGTTTGTTTTTTAATCGACTTGTGTTAATAGGTGCATCTTTTAAGTTACTCACCTCTTCAAAACTGCATTCAGGCTCTTTGTACAGACGTCATGTACATACCTTCTTTATGTGTTCATGTATCTGCACATTGAGGTGATTATCTTCTTACTGAATGAATACTAGTATCTGTAAACCTTTCTCGTTTAACAGTTATAATTAATATCATTTTCCTTATTTGTGAAGCGCTTTAGATTTATTTAATAAATTATATAGGGCACTATGAATATGTTAATATTGTATATTCGTATTTGTATGATTGGAAAATATGGTTGTGTTTAAAACACAGGTATATTTACAGATCATCGAATAAATAAATGATAAATTTACCCTTTAAATTTTTAATTGGTAGTGATGGTCATATCGGGAAATAGGGCTCTATCGTAATACCATTGTTTGTGTCATTTGATCCGCTAAATATCAATATTTTTATTACTACAGCATTTTATGAGCAAATATATTACTTTTCAATCATTATTCACTATCAAAGAAATCATCGGTACAATGTTGCTAGGATGTTTGCCGTACACTGTGATGGGGTGATATTAATAATGTCCGTCCATCTGTTTGATTTATCTTAATTTTGTTTTGTTTTATATTAACATTCTCTGTTTCCTCCAATTTTGATGTATTAAGAAGGCAAATAATAATATGATACTATAAAAACATTTGCTATTGTGACTTCCTCACTTTTGTTATTGTCAACACTTCGTTAGCTAATCAGATAACTTTTCGAAATAAATAAATAAAGCAGTTCTTCTCTATAAAAACGTAAATATAGATAAAAGTGCTTTATTCAGATTGTCATCAATAGCAAAGTGTAATAAAGGACCGCTTCAATATTTACTTAAACATTACTTATTTATTGATAATATATCCCCTTTTGTCTATATTTACCGATGACATAGTAAACATTAGTCTGTGTTGTCTTGTTTAACGACCGTTAACATATCGCCTTCATTTCTCCTGTTTTTAATGCTCTCTTCTTAGGGATCAAATGTTGTTGGCTATGCTATATCGTTGGCTAACCTTTAATTGTATATATATTGTTCAAACAAATATATATATGGATTGTCTGATTTGTGTTTTTTCTCTCCTTTTACTTACTCATTTCCTTATTACTCTTTTTTAAAACGTTTTGCTCAAAAGTAAGTTGTTTCTTAGATAGTCTTTTGAATATGTAATGCCTTACCTTGAAAACTGTGAAATGAGTTATATTGGTACATTATTCCAAGCACAGATTTGCACATATTGGTTTAATTCTTAGACATTACTTCAATACGTATATTCTAAAGCAATACATTTACGAAAAGTTTCAAATATACCTGACTACTAAATGCTACAGCTCACTATGCATAAAAAACAAACATAAAATCACCACTTTTGGTGTTTAGAAATAATATATAGCTATACAATAGAACAATTAAACTTACGAAAATCGAAATTAAATTATTCTAACTTCTCAAGGTTTCGAACTTACGACAAAGTCTAAATTTTTCCCTTGCATACTACTTTTTATATTTTTTCTCATGAATCAAACTTTAATCATTCTAAGTTATCGCTGTTTTAAAGTATAATCAATTTTCATTATGAAAATATTGTCAATTACAACTAATAGATCCAAGTGAAATAATCATAAACTAGAACATTAAAATGTCCCGTGGTTACTTTATCAGCACATGCATCGGAAATTTAATCTACTAAGAAATATTGAATTTGATAAGGAAACTAATATATCTTTTTGATTATATTTATAAATGTAATTACAGAGACTTTTCTGTTTGCATGTACTTTTGAAGTGAAATCAAATTGAAATAATCACCTGTGCTAGAACAATAAAATCTCCCGTTGTAATTTTATTAGCGCATGTATCAGATATTTAATCTACAAGAATTTGAATTTGATAACAGATCTAATATCTATATGTGAAATTTAATTTATAAGCTTGTGTTCTGTCAATATTTTAAGAATCACATACTGTCTTATTAACAAGATCTCGATGTTTTATAATTGTGAGTAGATGTCCCGATGTTTCGAAGTTTTGTAGATCGTCCCGCAAAGTTAGAAACATCAACTATACATTTTTTGTAAGTTTAGCTATGTTTTCCCGATGTTTTTAATTCGCTGATACATCAATCTGAAAGCTTAAACTGCACCTGAGCCTTTACGCAGATACATCGTTAATATTGCAAGTCAAATCGTAACATATTATTACTTTGACACATTTATGATAATGATATTTTGCTAGCTATCATCATTTGTTCTATAAAAGGTATGGGGATATATTTGTATATCTTAGGACTCTCTAAAGGAATTGCTAGGGAACTTTAAAAGGGTACGCATGGATATGTTGGCTAAAAGCGAGATGGTAAAATAAAAAGGACATGATAGTTAAATCTGAAAAATGCAATGTACCAAATTGGAAATGGTGATATAGCGGTTTTTATAGTTTGCATAACCAGGGTGTGCAAACCAGTGTTAGCTCAAAGACAATAATGTTGCACATATTCAGGAGACAACACCAAACTATTTGTTTATTAATCTATTTTTGGTTTTCAGAAAGTTTTGAGGAATTTAAGATTTACAGATAGATTGCTTTTAAATACTATGTATACAGTATCAACTATCGTAAAACAAACGGACACTAAAGTGGTAAAACTAACCAATTTACCACTAACATTACTCTACCATGCTCTTTTACTGCCTGATCTAGCTAACATTTGCCCATTTATAAAATTGTGTTTAATATTTATCATGATCTTGTATTCTACGAATATATAGATCGGCATATACTGCTGAGCATTATAAATACATGAACATATATTGTTCGGTTTTTATGCTGACTATAAACCTTTTTCGGGGGGTTTCATTTGTGAAGTTAAGTATAAATACAACAATTTATTGATTTCACAAAAATTTTGAACCAAGTTATTTCAACTTCTATGATATACTCTTATTTGTCCAGTTTTTAGTGCGTGGTAGAGCATTGATCCCATAGCTTTTAATGTTCAATGGGGAAATGGGTAAAATTACACAAAAAAAAATACTTAAAATTCTTATAATACTCTCTAAGACATTTTAATTTATGGCCTTAAGGGCCCGCTCGACATTTAAATTAGACTAATTGATCAATTAGAAAAAAACAATATGTTGAATGAATTGCCTATGACTACTTGAACCTAAAATAGCAAACGTGTGGTTTAAAAGTTTTTAATGTTTTTCATATGGTGACACGGCTAGAATAGCCGTGAACAGGTTCATATTGTATTCATACGCATCGACTTGTGGTGACATGATGTATGAACGATCAATCAGGGTTTTTTTCAAGGTGAAGTGGGACTTAAACCAGGACATCTTTTATAATTATATACACATAAAGAGAGTCCGACGGGATTGTTATTACTATTTATTCAATTTGTGGAAAGGGAATAAACAATTAACAGATGATATACATTGTTTAAAAGACTGTAAACAAATGACGGAGAGTAATGTATATTCAGTAGTGACAGGGGACACTATGTATACACTTTACTCATTATCAATATAAAAACATAACAACTGCTCTTGTCGTTTTTGAAATCAATATCACTTATGGATGTGTTGCACCTTACCTTCTGTTTCAATAGCAGTTCAGACCAATTTGGATTCTCGCTGTTAAGTCCTTAGCATTAGCTATGAGTCTAGACGAAATGCATGGCCAAATTGTGCAGTTTAATTTCTTTTTGGCATACTCTATCAATTGCATGTGTGTTTCTTATCGTTCACCTTGTAAATAAAGGATCGCGATTATTTTATATATTGTCATAAATGTACTGAACGTAAAAAAAACTTTTTTTAACTACGGATTTAACTCCAAATAAGAAATAAATAGAGATAAGAAAACATGTAGACAACTAGGTCATTTTTTGTCCTTAACCAATAGAAAGAGTTAAAATCATATGTAGACAGCAGAATATGTAACTGTGCCTGTAAGTATATGTGTACATTTAATAACTAGTTATTATAATAATAACAGTAAACTTACCTTTTATGATGGTATTGTACTGATACCAGATCACGTTGTAACTAATGTTTACGTTTCAAATTCAGGGCCCAACGGTCGCATTGAAAGGAGGGATAAAGGCCGAGGATCTCCGGAAATCGTTGATGCCATTACTACAAAAGACAAAAGGAAACCCGACAGGTATCCGCGTAAAGGCTGTTACAGTCACAACGGAGGAGAGGACACACATACTTCCGGTCCAGTCCAATGGGAAACCATCTCAAACGGACATCGATAAACTTATGCGGGAAATCGAAAACCACACCAAACAACAAAAAAGTGCTGGAAAGACTACCAAAACGACAAATTCGAATAAAAATAAAATGCCCAATGTGAATTCGATCAACAACTCTATGTTTGAAAATTTGATATCACAATTATCGAACGCGGAAATGAATTACTTGACAAAAGCAGCTAACTCTCTACAGTCAGCTGTTTCCAACAGCCCTCCAAGTAAACACAATTACTTGGATCTATTACAGCTAATCGCAGGAAATGTTGTCAGAAACAATAAACTTGCGAAAGAAATAAAACAGGACTCAGCTAAACTTAAGAATGTAATTTCTATTCGACAAACGGCTATAAAGGAACCGAAGTTAGCCTTTGTGTCTCGAGATCGAAGTCAAGGTCAATCAACTGTTATGACAGGACATCAAACAAATGCAGTTCGCAACATTGCGGAAAGAATAGCAACAGACAGCCTACCATTAGGTATAACGCCCTATCGAACTAAAGAAGACGGAGACAGAGTTGTATTATCACAGAAAGACCATAAAAATAGATTTAATACTATAGATATACCTGAATCGTATAAGGTAAGGAATAGTCGGCACGACATTGGAAGGGAAAGGAACTTACGTCATTCTGAACCACCGCACTATCTTAGTTCAAACAAAGAACGAATCATTTCGCCGTTAAAGGACCGTAAAACTGATCTGAGACAATTAGAAATGGTAGGATCGAATAATTTCGTGGAGGGCAATCAAAGAAATACCGCGAGACGACTGTCCCTGCGTAACCAGGGCTTGCCTGACATACAGTCCGAATCATTTATGAACAGGGATGTGGCAAGCATAAAGGAAGTTCGGAAAACTAATACTATGGAAAAAACACCTCATAGAGAGTATGTTCATTCTTCAATACAAACAAACACCTGGATTTCCCCAAATGATAGACATCAACAAAGTCGCCATTCCTCACCTCAAGTTGATCAATTTATATCACCGACAAGGTTATTAAGTGCTAGACCCTCTGATGGAAATCAACAGCCAGATACGTCATTAATGTATTCCAGTAACACATTACCGGAAGTGTTCCACGAAACCCCTGACATGTTCAGAAAGGATCAGCCATCCCATTACACGGAGCACTCCCAGCGTACTGTAGAAACAGTTAAATACAATGGAAAAGAAGGCGACGTTCGTTCCCGTATACCGACAAGTGTTATTCGTCATTCATCTTTCCCAGAAAAGCGACTTCACGAGTCACAGAACACACATTCTGTTCCGTTGCAGCGTAATTTACTTCGACCTAGAAGTGAAGGAAGTATTCCAACAACTGGCATGAACAATGAACAATTCATTGAACGAAAGCGTTATTCAGAACGAGGTTCAAGTCATTCTCCTTCAGTCGGTCGATGGTCTACGCTCAGTGAAACGGGGAGAAAACGATTAATACAAGCACGTGAACGTAACACACGTCGAAATGATCCACAAATAAACACAATTGTTGTTAAGAACAGTCATCCTCAGAATAGGCAAGTATCCTCTGGGTCAGGTCGTAGTACACCATTTCAACAACCAAGTCAGCGTCGTTCAGAATTGTTGTTGAAAAGTGTAAACCAGTATGAACCTACTATTACACGAATCGCCAATATTCCTACATTACAAAGAATTCCTAATTATCATTCTGAATCGCCATCAAAAAGTGAAAGTTCCTCCTTTAAGCTAAGTAGAAACCAAAAGCACCAGTTCGACAACGTTGTCACTAATCAGCATTATGAATCATTACATCCTCTAGGAAACTTCGAAAATACTCCACCAAAACATCATAGAGCCAACAATGTCCAGCATCTGACTCGCATTCCACAAATTGATATTCATCCCACGCAACCACAACTACCAACGTCTATACGAGGCAGTTATGATCAAGCTGCACCGACTTCTCGAACACGAGGTACACACCATAATAGCAGAGTACACTCAATAAGTCCACTGCACGCTGAAGTACACAACGTCTTGAAAAGACTTGAGTCATCGACAAAAACTAACTCAAATATTAACGAAAAAGCGGTTCATAATACAAACGCAGTTTATAGAAGTAAAATTGTAGACCATGGAAAAATGGGATCGACAGGTACATCACGACCTGCTATGGCATTCCAAAAGAAAATGCAGGTCATTGAAAATACACCACAACCTCGGGAACAGGTTGTTAGCTTAGCTAATAAACATCAATCAGCATTGCCTATGCAGTCGGTAAATATACATCAGTCACGTATACAGAAACAAGACTTAACTCGTCCAATTCCTGTGACAAAGTTAATTTCAAATGTTGAAAGTCAAATTGTTAAAAGCAGCATTCTGACTTCGATACCAACTTTACGTTCGCACCAGTTCACCAAAACGCATCAGCCTAAGATACCAGGACTTAAATATTTATCAAAAACACCTGATATACAACATAAGGTAGCATCACAGGCGATTGAATACCCTCCACACGAAGGTACATCGCAAAACCAACTGATGCATGCTAACGTCCAGTCGTACAGCCAACAACACAGTAATACAGTACAACAACACGTAACACCGAATGTACACACATTAAACTTAGAATCGATGAATGGTAACTTCAAACAAACAAGCAGAAGAGGGCTTAGGACGAAGTCAATTAAACCAGCAATGAAAATAGATACACTCCCGTATCAGTTATACCAATCTCCATCTGTGACACAAAACCAAGCACCCTCGGAACATAAACCGTTGTTAAGTAACACCCAACAACCTCAAATTAGATTATTACTACCAAGTAACAAACAGAAAACTCAACAAGTACAACAAAGCGGCTCGTATATGCATCATAACACAAGGGAAATACCATCGCATTCTTCTACGCCTCAACAACAGCTGCAGGGCCGTCGAAATCATCCAAACATACAACCGTTGACAACTAATCAACAAAACATGTCACCTGAGACTTACCAGTATAATATACAGTCTCCCAAAACAGCTCACAACCATCAGTTACATCCTCAGTTGATACACCAACAGAACCAAATACAGTCAATGCAGACAAGTCAACAACTGCAGACGGGTCAACAGAATCAAATATTGCATCCCCAAATTATTCAAAACAGTTATATTCAGCCTCCGCAGACACGTCAACAAAAGGATGTTCAGCATCCGCAAATAACACAGCATCAT